>JAHRHZ010000087.1:4577074-4597068 GCA_024137785.1 Ginglymostoma cirratum | reverse complement strand
CTCTCACAGCACCGAGGGGATCTACCCTGACCCAGCTCTCACAGCACTGTCACAACCCACTCTAACCCAACTTTCTTACAACACTGTCAGCAACCTACTCCTACTCTGACAGATCTGACACAACCACCCCAACCCTATCTGTACTTGCACAGGTTATCCCTCCATACCATTGTGTCCCTTAAAGCTTTCACCAAGTGTTGGTCACTCTGACTTGACCAATTGAGTATTTGATCACTGTTGAACATTATCTGTTAAATTTGTATTTGTAAAATATTTGCCATTAATATTAACTTTGACAGAGTCCTTTGAAGGTTTGAAGTTAATGTTCCTCCTCAGTCTTGTTGACAGCTACGTAAAAAAAATGTTCATGTATCTGCTTCCAAGTCGTTTCTGTCTTATTTTTATCAGGTCATTCCAGTTTCACTTTCAGTTTAGGGAAGGCAATGTCCGAGTTCTATTATCACGAGACTATTAATCCAGAAACTCAGCTTATGTTCTGGGGACCTGGGTTCAATTCCAACCACGGCAGATAGTGCAATTTGAATACAATAAAACATATCTGGAATTAAGAGTCGACTAATGACTAAGAAATTATTGTTGCAAAAGCCCATCTGGCTCACCAATGTCCTTTTAAAGAAGGAATTCTGCCATCTTCATTTAGTCTGGCCTACATGTGACTCAAGACTCAAGACCCACAGCAATGTGGTTGAGTCTTAGCATGTCACTCAGTTGTATTGATGGCTACGAAGTCTCAATGAAGAATTAAACCAGACTGATCACCTGGCATCAACACAGTCACCAAAAAAGTATACGCAATACAAAATTTGTCATTATTTAGGTTCTAATTAAAATTAAGACCAGAAATTACACTTGTGTACAATTTCACTGCAGCATTGGCAGCTGATGTTAAATCACTATGTACTATTGAGTCAACCAAGAACCTGTAAATTGTAACGATAGAGCTGGCAGGTCAGTGGAATGGAGACACTACATCGGGGGAGCAGACTTGGGAGTTGAAAGGAGACAGGGCCAGGGATGAAAAAATAAAGGTCATGCAATAACAAAGCAGAGCTGAAGATAATGAGGTCAAACCTAGGATAGCAAAGATTTATTTTGAAATAAAGAGAATTAAATGAGACAGAAAAATAACCAAGCAATACCAAACACAATAGAAATGGACATTATAGACACATAAATTATACAGTGGAAATGGGACTTTCAGAGCAAGGGCAATTTTCATTATGAGCGTGTGTGATACTGCTGTTTTGACAGCAAAAGAAACAAGACCTGAAGATATCATCTGCTGCTGAAACATGATTCCAAATATCGACAATCAGAGTCACATATTCAGCCATGCTTTATGTGTGAATCCACACTACAGGCAGCTAATTTTACCAGCACCACTGACCCCAAGACCATTCTCACCTGTCACCAACTTAAATGAACATTCATCATTATCTGTGGATGCCAACCAGCACTGGGAACACTGACTGCTTTCCACTTGGGAAGGAATGAACCACCCACAATGTGCAATGGTAGCATTTCACATTGAACTCAGCTCCCTTTTAGAAATTTTTTGGATGGATACCTCTAAAACATCTTCTTCCATTTTGTCAGTTAAACATCGTTTTCTCTTATTTTAATTCTCAGATGATAAATGGCATGCCTAACTCACCGCAAAACCTCCCATTGTTTGACTAATCTTGTTGCAGGAGAACTTCCTCAGGTACAGAAGCAATCCATGCCCAAATGCACCAAGACCTGGACAATTTTCAGCTTGAGCTGAAAAATGGCAAGTAACATTCACATCATACGAATGCCTGGCATGACCATCTCCAATAAGTGACAATCTAATTGCCACCCTTTGACATTCAGTGGCATTGCCATCAGTGAATCTCCCACTATCAAGATCATGAGAATTATCATTGATCAGAAACTGAACTTAACTAGCTAAGTAAATACAGTGGCTACAAGGGCAGATCAGAAGCTGCGAATAATGTGATGAATATTTCACCTCCCGACTCTCCAAAGCCTGTCCATCATCTACTAGGCAGATGTCAGGAGCATCATGGAATATTCCCCACTTGTCTGAATGGGTGCAGCTCCAACAACACTCAAGAGGCGTGACAACAACCAAGACAAAGCAGCCCTCTTGGATTGACACCACATCAACAAACATCCATTCTGTCCAATGCACAGTAGCAGCAGTGTGTACTACCTGCAAATGCACACCTGAAATTCACCAAAGACAGCACCTTTCAAACCCATGAACTACTTCTAAGTAGAAGAACAAGGGCAGCAGATACATGGGCACGTCGGCGCCTGAAAGGTTCCCTCCAAGCTACTCACCATCCTGACTTGAAAATATATCACTGTTCCTTCAGTGTCATGGGCCAAAATGCTAGAATTTTCTCCCGGTTGGCGCGTGGGTCTAGCTGCAATACATGGACTGCAGCGTTTTAAGAAGACAGCTCATCCTAACTCTAACCCCAATCATAATGCTTCTCCAGGGCAATTAGAAATAAGCATTAAATGCTGGTCCAGCCAGAGGTGCCTACATCTTATGAATTAATAAAAAAATTTGGTGCACATAATGTCTCTGAGAGACAAGCAACCAGAGATGACATTTGAACTTTATATATTTCCTGCAAAACCAGGGGAAGTTGATGGAGCCTAGGGAAGCACTCTGCTCTTGGTATGGGAAATTGCAAGACTGGGGACCTACTGTTGATGCCATGCTGGTGACTGAACTTCTATTATGTTACTGGCATCCTTAGATATAAGCTTCCAGTTGGCCTCTATTCTCTAAATCTCAAATGGGGTAATGCTCATCCATTCATAGCATCACCCCTACATTCCCCTCTATCTTTGAACTTTAGCACGATGGGCAGTGAACCTCTAAAGCTTCTCCTGGACTACTGTAAAGGGTGGCAGCAGAGATGTGTAGCAGAACCATGAGGGAGGCGATGGTCTAGTGGTATTATCACTGAACCATTAATCCAGAGACCCAAATAATGTTCTGGGGACATGGGCTGGAATCCTGCCGTGGCAGATGGTTGAATTTGAATTCAATAAAAATATCTGGAATTAAGAACCTAATGATGACCATGAACCCATTGTTAATTGTCGGAAAAACCCATCTGGTTCACTTATGTCCTTTAGGGAAGGAAACTGCCATCATTGCCTTGTCTGGCCTGCATGTGACTCCAGACCCACAGCAATGTTGTTGACTCTAAACTGCCCTCTGGGCAATTAGGAATGGACAATAAATACTGCCTAGCCAGCGACGCCCTCATCCTGTTAATGAATAAAACAAAGAAAGAAGATGGATGGAATCTGTTCCAAGAAATTGGCAAGAAAAGAGAGCATTCTCTCACAGCAGAAATCCTGTCAACAGCAGCATCTCACCACCCCATGGTCAGAGCTTTGAGATATAGTGACCCAAAGTTTTCATAGCTTGTCATTTTCACTGAGGTATTCCTGCCATGCGCTTTCTTTTTATAATCTTTTGGGGTGCAGTTCCAGTGTGAAACTCATGCACATTTGGGAATGTTATTATCCCAGCCAATGGTATTCCTGGACAAGTCAGATCCCAGAGTGAGAGCTAGCTTGATTATAATAATATTTTTCTCTTTGTTTACTGTGGTGGTCAATCACTGAAGAGATTCCCAAAAAACTGCAAAAGGTGCCATTAATAAAATCTCCAAAGATGTGCAGCTTCTGATGTAGGTGATTCTTGAGTCTCCAACTCTAGTTTGCAGCAATGTCAGAGAAGATTTCTCATCAATGCAGATAGCAATGGTGTGTGGGAAAGCTTCATTGGAATGTGCAGCAAAATCCCCTACCCCTAAAGAAGCAGCCAGAGATCTGTGTGTATTTCCACCTCCCCCAGTGCCCACACAGAAGTATAGAGTGCACCTCAGGTGGCAGTAGTGACAGAAAAGAAAGAGGGCAGAATCTTCTGAAACCTGGAACAATGTGGGCACTGGCAAGTTATTTGGGACAATAATGAGGAGTTGAGTGAGGCTTTTCCCAACATTGAGACCAATAATTTACACTTCCCAATTAAATTCCGAAATGTTAAGACAAGCTTCATTCCAGTGGGTGACGAGACGCCTGTTATTGAGGGTTATTGCTCATTAATACCCTGAGGTAGCAGAAAGATGATGATGACACTTACCGTGACAAAGTGAAGAAGGTCATTGACTTTTTATTGCATTCGCAGGGCATTTCTCCAGACTGTGGAGACCTCACTGATCCACATGGTAACTTCAGACCAGGCTGGCAAGATCTGGTCTCCTCCGTTGGTTCTGGGGTGGGGGTGGGGCACCCCTCTGCACAACCCTCTACAAGAGATTCTCCAGGTGCCAGTGCTTGTCTGCAATGCCCAGGACAATTGTGGCCGTTCTGGGTTGCCAATACCTTGACTGTGTGAGCAACAGCTTTTAAATATTACGCCAGTGCCAGGGATGCTAGTATATCCTGGGATGTCCTACTATCTACGGCAAACGGGAAAATCAGGCCAACATCGGATGAAAGGAGTTCCATAGGGGCATGGTAGGTAGTTAGCGAGATGAGTTTGGGATGATTGTGCATGAGAACTCACTAGGCCTCATGGAGAGAAACCCTCCAGGAAACCTGATGAAAATAGGAGTATTCAAATCAAAAGCTTGCGTAGTAGCTGGTAGACAATGATACCTGAAAGTCTGCTGAATCCCTGGGCTTTTAGAATCTACTGCTACCATTGGCATTGACATCTTACTGATCACTGGAGATATGAATTGTATGTAGCCATGGAGTATCAGTAGTTAGAGTCCACTTGTCTAATATTGCTGCCTCACAGGACAGAAGCATATGATAGGCCTTCAATGGCAGCAGAATGTAGGACACAACATAAGTCTTCCCAGGAGGAAAGTCTAGATGTCTTTACCCATTTGTGAGGTTAAACGGTCAGCCATCTCTTGTGATGTTTACTTCCCAGTCCCACCACCCCTCCCCCACCCAGTTGTGCTTAGGAGAAGCAGTGAAATGGTTGAAAGAAAAGCACAAAAGCATTCAGTAAAAACACAATGTCAGGAAAGAGCAGTTTAATTCCTGTTCACTTCACTTCAAATTTGTTAAAAGAAAATTGAATATGTGAATTGATTCAATATATTAACACACAATTAATATCATCTGTTTGTTGCTGTATACAAGTCAGCTGCTATATTTGCCTAAATAATCGTTGTCGTACTTCTAAATAATCAGTTGGGCATTCCTGAAAAATGTGACAAGACACTACAATAAAGCTAGTTCTTGTTTACATGTAACATTTTGACCTTACGGATCCTCAGCTTTGGAAATGTTATGTTCTCCTTTTTTAAATTATTAATGGTACTTTCATAGTACACCTGTGAACAAATTGTAGATTTAAATTTCTGATCACTTTGGGGAACACTCATTTATTTTGAAGCAGCATCATTCCTAGAGCTATTCCAACTATAAAACATGAAAGTAAAATCAAAAAAAGTTAAATATTTATAAACAAAGCCAATATTGGAAAAGTGTGATATTTAATTTACATTGATGCAATTATAGGGAAGAGTCCAGAAATATTCCCCTCATAATCTATTTCCATCCTGAAGTTCTAAAATAGACTATGGGAACCCCTTTGTGAGTGTGACCTTGCTGAGAAAATTGTATGTTTAAATGAAATAAGTCATGGAGTCTGGAGCCTGAGCCAGATTTCCTTTGTTAGGTGTGGTGCAGCTGCGGTTACTGTGCAGGATTGTATGAGACAGAGGCACACTCTGAGCTAAAGTGTCAGCAGCTGGGTGAGGGCCAACTAGTCGGACGCCAGGCCTGGTGAGCTGGGTGGTGGGAGAGGTCACCGTACTGACTTTTACAGCGATCTTATCTGCATCCAGCCATTGCAGCAGAAACATCAAACATTTCCTGTCCACAAGGCAGAAATACAAATTGTACAGCGTCCAATTTTAGGCAGTCACTTCAACCTAATGCAGGATGCCAGAGATTTACTTTTTACTTTTTATAGAGGGAGGGAATGTACAAAATTCATCTTTCCCAGTCAAGATATCCTATATAGACAGAGAATCCAGACTTGTGATACATTTGATTACTAAGTGTGTGAAATAAATTTACAAATAATGTAATGACAGATTTCAGATGTATATATTATTCTATAAGGAATGAAGCTTACACATGGAAATATGAATGTAAAATCTCCAAAGCAAAATCTAAATTATTAGGATAATTTTGGCCGTACCTGCTAGCCATGGAACTGTACAGAGTGTGGTTGTGGAGTGGGGTGGAATGGGGAGGGCACATGGACATGCAGTTACATTGGACAGGTGACTTACTTACTAATGTCAATGACTTCCATTTAAATATACTTTTCTGAACAGGAGTCAGGCACCCACTGGAAGACAATGAGACATTTCTTTAGGTCGGCAGATCTGTAACTGCGTCAGGTCAATGTTGCAAATTTTAAATCTCGCCTCAGCTTGGATGTCATTGTGGCTTTCTGACAGGTGTGGACAACCGAGGACCTGAAACTGGAAGTGGCCAGTTAAGGTAAGCCTTAAATGGGACTTTATCCTCCAGGCCCCACAAAACAACTTTAAACCTGTCCTGGCCCAGGGCACCTCACTTCCTTCCTGCAAAACCCTCCTAAAAAACTCTGTCCTATGACTGTCTTCTGGTTGGTTAGCCATTTAAGAAGAACCTGTTTATGTTATTCCCAATTCCCAATGTTCCCTTATAATGAAAGTTTAAATTTGGTTTTAATTAGTCCTCCATCATTGCTGTTTTATCTTATAACATTATAGGTATCATATTATATTCATATCTACGGTCTAACTAATTTATTTCATTATAATCTTGCTGATAGATATTTGTTACAGTAACAATATACAAAGTTTCTCAGTTCATTGTAGCAATGCTCATGTTACTTTTGCCTGAGTTAATTCAACCCCATTCACAAGGTATTATTAAAGTCTAATGCACAGAGATTAAATTTCTAATGAAAGATTATAATTATAATCAATTATTATATGCCTGCTGTTCCATAAATACCAAATAATGGGGCCATTTGAAATCAAAAGGTTTTGAAAATAGCTTCTGCCAACTGATTGCCTGGGTCCCAGCCGACTTCATCTTAGCTCAGGTTATGAAATGGGTGGCATGTTTCAAGCAGGGGGTGCTTGTTTAAATAATTAAAATGTGGCCTTATGTACTGGTCTTATATTGGCCATCACATATTGGATAAATAATATGACAGCATGATGTGATGTGACAAGATATACTGATTATTTGTAATTATCAAGCTGTGATAGTTATGTTAGTTACTGTAACATATGTATGAGATAAAGATCACAAAGTATTATTACAACTCATGGTATTTATATATGTACATTACAAGCACAGACATTTGCAAGCCTGGGCTCAAACTAAGGATGTACTAGAGCATGTGTCATGCTGCAAGGGAACAGAATTCGGTAATCAGCGGGCATTGGCCTAGTGGTATTCTCACTAGACTGTTAATCCATAGACCTAGGTAGTGTTCTGGGGACAGGTTTTCATTCCATCATGACAAATGGTGAAATTTGAATTCAATAAAAATATGGAATTAAGAGTGTAACAATGACTGTGAAACCATTGCTGACCGTGGAAAAACCCATCTTGTTCAATAATGTCCTTTAGGGAAGGAAACTTGCATTCTTACCTGGTCTAGCCTACATGTGACTCCAGATTAACAGCAATATGGTTGACTCTTAACTGCTCTCTGGGCAATTAGGGATGAGCAATACATTCTGGCTTAGCCAGTGACACCACATTTCATGAATGAATGAATAAAAAGAATGGAGATGGTAACATGCCATGAGGTGGTGACATCATATGCATATCCCTTTAAAGTATATCATAAAGCTGCATTGAAACCTAGCAGAACTGAATTAAATTGATTAGCACCCACAAATAGTCCTGGGATCACTTTGAGCACTTAATCCATACTTGTTGAGTGGAATTCACATTAGCATGTACTAACCCATTAACTTTGTGCAGCCTTCTTCTTATCATAATGCCTGCGTGCAGGCTGCATTTCCTGCAGAGGTCATTATTGCTTGCATTAGTAAGTTTTTTTAATTTAACATTTCCAGCATCTGCAGTAATTTACTTTTCCTCAAATTTCTAACTTACACTATCGACAACTAACTGCACTTCTTAAAGGGAAGGTGTATTGTGGCAGAAAGAAGTGTTTTGTGTTGATCTCCAAGTGAATCTGACTCGAAAGCATGAATAATAGTCCATCACAGGAGTCAAGTTTTTGGATGTCATACTAAAGGTCTTGATGGAGGTGGTTAGGAGGATGGTGTCTTATATTCTCAGGGACAGAAGATCCTATTTAAAATATACTATGAAAGCAATGGGTACAGATAGCTGTGGCTATCAATACAAGGAGTAGTCACCGTAGTCTCAGAGGATCACAGGTTGCTCTCTCATTAGAAAGAAAGAGACAACTGGTGATGGTTTAACCTAAGGGTTACCATGCCTCAGCTGAGAAGCAGGATTGAGAAGGTTATCTTCATGGTAATCTTGGCTGGTGTGGGAATTGAACCCACAATGTAGGCGTCACGGAAGGAGTATAGCCCCAAAGATCAGAATAGCGGGCAGCAAGATATTCAATGATCTCGTATCAAGGTCAAGTTCAGTGAATACATCTTGAAATGCCATATCCTCCTAACTCCACCTTGAATTGCAGCCACTGCCAATTTACCAAACTCCCATCATGACTGTATCAATAATTTCGATCAATCAGCAGTCATCCTTAATATTCATACACTTAAGCTCACACTCAGACACTATTGTAACCTCACAGGACATCATACAGCTTGCACACACTGCCAGCTATTCAACAATCACAGCCAGGCCAGGTAAACATAATGCATGGCACACCCTAAAACACTTCCCTCTCTTATGCAGTGGAAGTAACGGACAAGCAGAGAAATAGGAACTAACTGGGGGGGAAAGAGGTACAACTTCATACTTTAATTCTATGGAATAAATGATATTGGTCATTATTTTAAGACAGAGGCTACTGAGAGGCTAACCCCAATGAAGGTGTGGATATGCATGTACTTGATCTGTTTTTCTCTCATTGCATTTCTCCCTCATCCCACAGTTACTGCTGACTGCAGATGGTGTAAGCCTGGACATTTCACTTGCTCCTTTCCATTCACTAGAACTAATCTCTTCCCTTTCTTTCTTTCAGATACCCAAGTTGGTTAGGCTAAACCTGACGTACTATGTCCAGTTCTGGTTGCCACACTATAGAAATGAAGTGATTGCACTGGAGAAGATGCAAAAGAGATTCTCCAATTTTCTGATGAAGGGTTTAGGCCCGAAACGTCAAGTTTTCCTGCTCCTATGATGCTGCTTGACCTGCTGTGTTCATCCAGCCCCATGCTTGTTATCTCGGATTCTCCAGCATCTGCAGTACCTTTTATCTCTTATCTAGGAAGACTGGAGTTGTTTTTCTCAGTGCAGGGAAGACTGAGGTGTGACCCAATTGAAGTCAAGAAAATTATGCATGGCATAGATAAGGTCACTAGGAATAAACTACTCATTTTAGTAGAGAGGTCACTTTCCAAGAGGCATAGATTCAAGGTAAAGGATGTGAGGGTTAGAGATATTTAAGGAGAATTTTTTCACCCCGAGGGTGGTGGATATCTGGAACTCACAATATGAAAGGATAGTAGAGGCAAAGACATTTACAACATTTAGGAAGTATTTAGATGAACACTTGAAATACAGCATATAAGGCTAGGGGGCAAATGCTGGGAAAAAGGATTCAAATAGATAGATGATAACCAACATGAAAGTGATGGGCTAAAGGGCTTCTTTTCGTGTTGTAATATTCTATGACAATGGAGGCAAAAAACAGTGATGATGAACATACACTATTATTTGTTTACATATTTGCAGCCACAAACTAAGCTACTGACAGTACCATTTCAAGGATAGCTTAGAGACAGATTCTTTACATGTTAAGAAGTGGGCACGTGCACATTAGCCACATCCAACTATCACACCAACCAACACCAGCTCCAAGGGGTTTGCACCAATTAGCCTCATTCTTTTGTAAATGTTGTACTTTTTCAGTTTCTACAAGACATTAGAATATGTACAAATGTTTAAAGATTTATAATGTCACTTAGGCGTAAAGTCCATTGTATTTGACTCTAGAATATACATGAAAGGAAAAACATATGTTTCAAAAAGTCTTACTTCCATTTGATCCAGGAATATGCTAAGAGCTATTAGCCTCTCATTGAACTAACGAATACTTTGTGACTACATGTCCGAGCCTTAATAAGATTGACAACTTCAATGCAAGTGTGTTTCAACAGTAGAATAATAATTCCATGTTTTTGTCCTTACAAGATAGCATATCCACCAATCTGTGAGAGAAATCCTCTAAGGTATAAAATAATAAGCAACAAACCGGGCATCTTCTTAATAGAGCAGTATTCTTTCATGCTACCTAAGATCCATTTTATATAGATATCTTACACTCAGACATCCACCTAATCAACAAGACTTATCTACTTCCATCCCTGTAACGTCACTCACTTATGTTCTGTTGGACATCTCACATTCTATATGGCCTTTAGTACAGCATTTGATAAAGTCCCACATAGCAGGCTGGTACAAAAACTAAAATCACAAGGGGCTCAGGGTGACCTGGCTAGATGGATAGAAAACTAACTTGGTCATAGAAGACAGTAGAAGGATGTTTTTCAGACTGGAGACCAGTAACTAGTGGTGTTCCACAGGGGTCAGTGTTAGGTCCTTTGTTGTTTGTCGAATATATAAATGATCTGGAGGAAAATGTGGATGGTCTGATAAGCAAGTTTGCTGATGACATGAAGATTCATGGAGCTGCTGATTGTGCCAATGATTGTGAAAGGATACAACAGGATTTAGATAGATTGGTGACTTGGGCACAGAAATGGAAGATGGAGTTTAATCCAGACAAATGCGAGGTGATGCATTTTGGAGCATTAAATTTAGGTGTGAATTATATTGTAGATGGCAGGACTCTTAGGAATGCTAACATTCAGATCGTCTGGGTGTGCAGGTCCACAGTTCCCTGAACGTGGCAACCTAGGTGCCGAAGATGATCAAGAAGGCATATGTCATGCTTGCCTTCATTGCCTGGGGCGTGGAGTACAAGAGTTGGCAAATCATGTTGCAGCTATATAAAACCCTTGTTAGGCCGCATTTGGGTATTTTGTGCAGTTTTGGTCACCACACTACCAGAAGGATGTGGAAGCTTTGGAGAGAGTACAGAGAAGGTTTACCAGGATGTTGCCTAGTCTCCAGGGCATTGACTATGAGGAAAGGTTAAAAAGACTGGGATAACAAGCGTGGGGCTGGATGAACACAGCAGGTTAAGCAGCATCATAGGAGCAGGAAAACTTGACATTTCGGGCCTAGACCCTTCATCAGAAATGGGGACTGGGATTGTTTTCACTGGAAAGACGGCAGCTGAGAGGACACCTGATAGAGGTCTACAAAATTATGACAGGCATAGATAGGGTGGGTCGTCAGAAGCTTTTTCCAGGGTTGAAGTTACAATTACAAGGGGGTACAAGTTCAAGGTCAGAGGGGGAAAGTTTAAGGGAGATGTGTGAGGGAAGTTTTTCAAGCAGAGAGTGGTAGCATCCTGGAACGCACTACCAGAAGAGGTGATGGAAACAGGCACATTGAAGACATTTAAGAGGCACCTGGATGGGTACATGGATAGGAAGGGGATACAGGGACACGGATCGAAAAATGACAGGTTTGTTTTTAGATTAATTAGGGCATGATAGTCGGCACAGGCTTGGAGGGTTGAAGGGCCATTCCTGCGCTATACTTTTTCATTTGTTCATTTGTTCTATCCTCTATAAACTTGGGGTTATCAAAACCCAGGACTTTAGTTGCACCAAGTCCTGTTCCACTATTACTCAAGTTAGATGTATTGGCTCCCAGTTAAGTTATGGAAGGTGTCATTGACTGTACTGTCAAATGGCACTTACTCACAAATAACGATTTCCCTGATGCTTGGTTGGTTTCCATCAGGGCTGTTCAGTGGTTAACTTAATTAGAGATTTGTTCAAAATAGGGTATAAGAGATGAATTCCAGAGGTTAGATGAGAATGACTGCATTTGACACCAAGGCAACCTTTGAAGAAATGTGGCTTCACAGAGCCCTGTTAAAGCCCCTTCCAAATCCCACATACTCTAGGAAACCTATGCACACATTTAAGAAGCCAGAATTCAGTGTTCTAGGTTGAATTGAAATGTTAACTAAAAATTTAAGTGACTGATCCAACAGATCCGTAGGATTTTTCCACTCATCTTTGAATATACCCGGTAAAAGCTGACAGTGACAATATGATAAAAACCAAAAGAACTGCGGAAGCTGTAAATCAGGAACAAAAACAAAGTTGCTGGAAAAGCTCAGCAGGTCTGACAGCATCTGTGAAGAAAAAATACCAGAGTTAATATTTCGGGTCTGGTGACCCTTCCTCAAAAGTTCTGAGGAAGGGTCACCGGACCTGAAACATTAACTCTGATCTTTTCTTCACAGATGCTGCCAGACATGCTGAGCTTTTCCGGCAACTTTGTTTTAGTTACAAAAGTATGTCAGGTTTCCAACATCTATACATTTTGGGGTGATTTAACAATCCCACCTCAACTCAAACACTACCCTATCTTCGCAGATAAAATTCTGCCACTGATGATCTGGCTGTCTGTCTATCGCTCATATTCAAAACAAAGTCAGCATTGAATCATATAATGCACACTATTGTAATAGAAGACAGGAACTTAGCATCGAGTTATTTTAGCTTTTCAAAAATAAACAAAGGAAACCTTATATAAGCAGAAAGTATTAGAAATACTCAATAGGTCAGTCAGCACTTGTGAAGGAAATCAAAGTTAATGATTTCCTTCATCAGAAACATTAATCTAAAAATCTAGCTTTGTGTCATCACCTAATTGGAATAAAATTCACTAAATCCCCTTATCTAAGTAATTGATACTGATTCTAAACAGCTAAAGCCCAAACACTAAGCCTTGTAGCATTCCATGTGTTACAACCTGCCAATCTGAGCCTACCACATAAGTTTTCCCTCTGTTACCCAATGCATGCCAGTATATTACACACAGTCCTGTGAACCTTGCCTTGTGTGACACATTATTGAAGCCTTCAGAATAATTCGCAGGTTCCCTCCTGTCTGCCTTCAAAAGCCTGAAATTTCCCTGCATCAAACTGTGTGGACTCTACCTAATTACGTAATGATTTTTTAAAAAGATTCTGTTGCAAAGTCCCTAAGAATAAATTTGAGTTCCTCAAGTGAGGCTGTGTGTACTTTTCATCTTCACTGATTAAGTTGAATATTAAAAAAATCAGAATTCTGGTCTGTTATAAGACACACTTTATTTTTGTTTTTGTTAATTTCATGAAATTTAAAACTAAATTGTGTTTATACTTGATTTGGGAAATGCCCTCCTAGCCAACTGGTGAAGTTCAAAATTGCTGCCCATTACCAACTGTCGTGATTGTAACAAGGTCAGCTAGGTAGACTTCTTGGATATGAGTTCCCTGATTGGGGTTGTTAATCTGGTCCTATCAGGGAGCCCTGGCTAACAGATAAAAACAGAAGTATCAGACATCCTGTTCACTCTGACAGCTGGCCCTGAGGAGCTGGACCAGGGTCAGGGACTTTCCACGTGTAAATAAAGGATGACTTGGTGACAGGATACCATCTTCTGTGGAGTTATTTCACCAATTACTATAATGCCTGAAATAAATTGGGTAAGAAAAGTTGTGTGTTGCAAGAAAACTGGTTGTATACTAGAAAGCATGTTTATTTTAGGCTGATGCCTTGGAAGCCTGCCGTTAGAATGGATTTGAGGGTACGTGCACAAAAAGAACTGCCTATATGTGACTTCTAGTTGTTTAAGAGGTGTGGTCAGGTCTTTTAATTTTGATCAAAAGTGTTCTATAATGTGCCTGCAATATGAAAATTACATGTTGGGATTATGCAGACAGCTAGAGCAATGAAATGATTTTACCTCATGACCAGATTAGATAGCAGTCTATAGCATTGTATATGTTTACTTCAACCACAGTTGTACATCTGCTGTCAGTAGACTTGTAGACTCATGGGCATTTACAATTCAGAAGGAAGCCCGTTCATCCGTTGTATCCATGCTGATCAACAAAGATCAGACTACACTTATTCCTTTCTTTTCCAGCTCATGGTCCATACCCTGGAAGCTATTGAAAGGGAATGATGATCTAAATATTGTTTAAATGCTGAGAGTTTCTGGCTCAACCATCCATTCAGTTATTTCTAGACTCCCAACACCCTCTGGGTGAAAAAATATTTCTTCTTAACTCCCCTCTTAGCCTTCAACCTTTTACTTTAAATTGATGCTGCCTCGTTTTTGGTCCCTTGCTAATGGAAAAAATGTCTTCCTATCATCAAATTTACGCCCCTCATAATCTTTTACACCTCTATCAGGTCTCATCTCAACTTTGCCGCTCACAGCATTCCAATCTTTCCTCATGGCTCAAACCCTCCTGATACATCTCCTCTGCACCCCCTTGAGTACAGTCACAGTCCTTTTTATAACATGGTGATCAGTGTAGAACATTAACAACTTTTAGACATTTAGGTATTAATAATTGAAAAATAATTATCAACATGTGAAATACTTGCAATTATATAATGACTGAGATCTCATCAGATGTCTCAAAACACTTTCCAGCCAAGTATCTTTTTCAAATGTATTCATTGTTTGATGCAAGAATGCAACAGCCACCTTTATGCAGAATAAATTCCAATAAGCAGCAATGTAATGATGCTCAGATAATCTGCTTTGGTAATATTGATATTGGCTGGGATGCTGGGTACAACAATCCTGTATGCCTTTGAGCTACTAGTAGTGGGATATTTTACATTTACTAGGGTGTGTGCGTAGGCAGGTGGGAGATCAGATTAAAATTCTCATCCTTGGCTGTCAGTCTTGATTTGTGCCTAACTCATGGAGTGGGGCTTGAATCCATAACATTGTGACTCAGAGACAAGAATGTGAAAGACCTTTTTAAAGATGAACGTGTACAGTCATGTCTGCATGCGTAAAGTATTCCAGTATGTGGGGTGAAAAGAATGGGCCATGACCAGATGACATTGTGAAAACTAAACTAAAACTGCTGGAAATAACAATCAAGCCAGATAACATATATGGACTGAGAAATAGAGCTATGATCTTATATTATGTGTGTGAACCAGTATAGTCCCAAGGAAGGAGATCAAACATATTATTTAGCTAATGCAATAACATTGAAGTACGACACTTATAATGTTTAATCGTAAGTTATTGATATCTACAATTGAAATTAACTGTTACTTGGTTCTTTGCAATATATCATGGAACATTTAAAAGGAGCAAGGTTCATTTTTGACTATTCTTAAGTTAATAGTTACGTTGTTATGTTGATCGGTTGATTTCCACAATGTAGCCATTAAAGCTTGATGCACATCAGTATCATAGGAAACAGCTGGGTCATTTAAATTTTGAAGCTTGATAAGACGAAGCCTAGCAATTAATTTTTGAAAATTAATTCAATCATATCAAAGTAGCATTTTAAAATCACGACTTACTACATAGGAAATAATTACGTTTTTTAAGAATGATTCATGGCACTATTTGGGAGCTGGATTACATATACATATCCAAGAAAGGAATTACCAGTAAATAGGTTTGGAAACAGAGATTTCAGCCATAACTTGGTGTCCATAGTTTACAGCTCATGGAATTATAATTATAAACGATATCTTGCCAGCAAAAGTCAGCATCCTGAGAGTAAGTAATGATTTGAGAAATTAAGGTTGACACTGCTTTTGGTCTGGTTATATTGGATGGTAACATTTGTGCCAAGAAGAACATTTGTTTCTCATAAACTCTGATCTTGTATGTCAAGGTGAACCACTGTCCAATGTGACATTTCCACATGCTGCAAGCTCACTGTTTTCTTGTTAAACAATTCAACAAGACTGTAACTAATGGTATGCAGGATATAGCACCTCAAGGTGGTGGTCAAGAGGGCGAAAGGTTATATTAATCTAAAAGAAAATGGCAAACTAACATTTATCTCTTGCTAACTAAGAATAGAAATTTTGAAGAGGTTTTTAGGTATTTTTATTTTAAATTTGAACATTTGAAATTAAAATAGGTATTTTTATCTTAAATTTGAACATATAAGTTAACATAACCATGTAGCAGGTGAATGTAACATTAAACATGTGTAAATTACATATGAAGTAAAAGCTGGAGATAAGACTAGCACTGATGCTCAGTTTAACTTCCACCACTGATGCTCAGCTCCTGACCTCATTACAGTCTTGGGCCAAAAATCGAGAAAAGAGCTGAACTGCAGGGGCGAGATCCGAGTGACTGTGTTTGACATCCAGGCAGCATTTGACCGAGTATAACATCAAGCCCTTGCAAAAGCAGAGTCCATGGGGACTGGGGGAAATGTCTCCACTGGTTGGAGTAACATCCATCACAAAGAAAGATAGTTGTGATTGCTGGACATCAATCATCCTAGACCCAGGACATCGTTCCATCAGTTCCTTAGGATATGAGTTGTTATAGTCAATTTTTAATCAACCTGTTATCATACAGGCCATTCATGTAATCATATATGTTATGACACACTTCTAGAGCAGGTGGGACTTGAATACAAGAGTTCTTTCGGGTAATGTCCTAGACCAAGCTATCTTCATCTGCTTCATCAATGAGCATCCCTCCAATATAAAGTCAGAATTTAGGATATTTGCTGATGATTGCACAATGTGAAGCACCATTCACAGATACTGAAACAGTTTGTGTCCAAATGTAGCAAGTACTGGACAACATCCAGACTTGGGCTACTGAGTTGCAAGTATCTTTGCCTGGCACTTGTGTGGCATGAATGACTATCTCCAATAAGACAGAATCTAACCATGGCCTCCTGATATACTACAGCATTAATATTGCTGAATTCCCTCTATCATATCCTGCGGATTACCAAATAGCCAGAAACTGAACTGGGCTAATCATATAAATATTGTTACTAGAAGGACAGGTCAGATACTGGGAATGCAGCAGCAAGCAACTCAGGTCCTAACTCCCCAGTGCCTGTCCCTGATCTATAAGGCACTAGGAGTATGACAGAAGACACTTGGATGAAAGCTCCACTCAAGAAGTTAGACGCCATGCAGGCCAAAACAACTCATTTGATTGGCACATCATCCACCATCTTCAACTTTTACAGTACTTCCTTCAAACCTGATACACTGACATTAGTGTGTACCATCTACAAGGTGCACTTACCATAATTCATGAAGGTTACTTCAGCAGCTCCTTCCAAACTCACAGCCATCTAGAGGAACAAGGTAGGTGATCTATGGGAGCACTTATAAACTCCCCTCGAAATCACACACACTGGTTTTGATTTGGAACTATATTGCCATTCCTATGGTGTCACAGAATCAAATTGCTGGACCTCCCTTCCTGATAGCACTGTGGGTTTCCCTACACTCGAAAGACTATAGCAGTTGAAGAAGGCAGATCATCACCACCAGCTCCACGAAACAGAGATGGGCAATAACTGGTGAACTAGACAGCAATTCCCACATCCCATGAACAAATAAAGAAGTGTGAATGTAATGCTAAACCTTACCTCCTAATCCCTCCTTAAGCAAAACTCAATTCTTGTAAAAAGACATCAGAAAATGCCATCTAATTTATTTCTAGATCATATTAAAATTATCTATTGCAATGAGCACATTTAATTCTTCATAAAAATAAGAAAACAAAGCTTTGATATTTGTGATGGAGTGGTAATTTCTGCTTTAATAATACTGCAAGATAGTTGAAAGTGTGTATCTAATGTACACCAAAATGTTCTACATTCAAATTTTATGGGTGATTAGCAAAAGTCCAAAATCCAATAAAATACTTATGTAAAAGCAACAATTCTTATTTGGATTTTCAGTTCACAATTTCTAGCATGTTTATTTAATTCAACAACTTCAAGTTGTTATTATTTTAATACTATTTTCTTACAACATAAAGTCCAATGCATTATATTTTGCTTAGTTGCTTGCATTTTTGTAACTCTATGCCTATGCTATCAAATAAAGTTAAATAAAAACACCAGCAATTTAAAAGCTAAGTTAAAATTATTGCAAGCTTTTCAACTGTAATAGAGTCATAGAGCAATACAGCATGGAAACAGGCCCTTCAGCGCAAACTGGTCCATGCTGACCATTGTGCTCCCTCAGCTAGTTCAATTGCCCACATTTCGTCCATATCCCTCTAAACCCTTCTTATCCTTGTACCTATCCAAATGTTTTTTAAAACGTTGCTGTTGTACCTGCCTCAACCACTTGGTCTGGCAGCCCATTCCATATATGAACCACTCTCTGCAGCCCAACTCCTGTGCTCAATGCCTCAACCGATGAAGGCCAGCATGCTAAATGCCTTCTTCACCTTCCTGCCTACCTGTGACGCCGCTTTCAATGAACTATGTACTTGTACTCCTATGTCCCTCCGTTCCACAATGCTCCTCAGGATCTTACTATTTCCTGTGTAAGTCCTACCTTGGTTTTCCAAAGTGCAACACCTCACACCTATCTGTATTGAATAGCATTTGCCAATCCTCATTCCACTTCCTCATCTAATCAAGATCCCTCTGTAATTTTTGGTAATGATCCTTGCTATAAACAATACCTCCTAATTTTGAATCATCTGCAAATTTACTAATCAAACCTTGTACATTCACATCCAAATCATTTATGTAGATAACAAATAACAAAGGTCCCAGCACCAACCCCTGTGGCGCACCATTGGTCACAGGCCTCCAGGCCGAGAAGCAACCTTCAACCATCACCCTCTGCTTCCTACCATCAAGCTAATTTTGAATCCAATTAGCTAGCACTCCCTGGATCCCATGCAATCCAATCTTCATGACTAGCCTGCTGTGCAAGACCGTGTCAAAGGCCTTACTAAAGTCCACATAGACAACATCCGCTGCTCTACCCTTACCTATCCTCTTGGTCACCTCTTCAAAAAATCTCTAAAATATTTGTTAGACATGACTCCCATGCACAAATCCATGCTGACTATCCCTAACCAGACATTGACTATCCAAATGGTAGTTGATCCTGTCCCCTCAATGTCCTCTCCGATAACTTGCCTACCACTTATGTAAGGCTCACTGGCCTGTAGTTCCCTGGCTTGTCTTTGCTACCCTTCTTAAACAATGGAATAACATTATCCATCTTCCAGTCTTCATTATATACCAAACCACTCAATGTTATTATATCTTGCTTTTATGGCAAGTGCCAATTATTTGACCAATGGAATGTTCTATGAAAGGAAAATTTCTTCTTGACATGACCAATGACTAAAGGAATGTTAAATAAAAATCAAAAGAACTGCAGATGCTGTAAAACGTGAACGAAAACAGAAGTTGCTGGAAGGTCAGCAGGTCTGGCAACATCTGTGAGGAAGGGTCATCGGACCCAAAATGTTAACTCTGATTTTTTCTTCACAGTTGCTGCCAGATCTGCTGAGCTTCCAGCAACTTCTGTTTTTGTTACTGAAGAAACTTCCCAGTTCATAATACAGGGAAGATAGATAAGGAAAGGAAATCTACAACTGTAATAACGCTGTCTTTAATTTGTATACATTTGCAATAAATTTGGGCTCCAGCTTCATTGAAAATTACAGAACAGATCCAGACCATTCAGCCTTTCTCAAGCAAGCTGTAAAAGGGAAAGGTATCTCATCTAAGATAACAAGCATGGGGCTGGATGAACACAGCAGGTCAAGCAGCATCATAGGAGCAGGAAAACTTGACATTTCGGGCCTAAACTCTTCATCAGAAA
>JAHRHZ010000087.1:4542898-4576674 GCA_024137785.1 Ginglymostoma cirratum | reverse complement strand
TTTCTGATGAAGGGTTTAGGCCCGAAATGTCAAGTTTTCCTGCTCCTATGATGCTGCTTGACCTGCTGTGTTCATCCAGCCCCATGCTTGTTATCTCGGATTCTCCAGCATCTGCAGTACCTTTTATCTCAGGTATCTCATCTAATTTCACTTTCTACCACTTGGTCCATATTCCACAGGTTATGCAAAAAGAAGTGTGAATCCAAGCACTCGAACACTTACTTTTTCCACAACAGTAAACCATTACACATTGCATCAACCTGTAAGGCTTTTTTCAACAATGCTTCCTAATCCCTCGATCTTTAATACACAGAGGGCAAGGTCACTAAGCAAGTAGGAGGTTCATCACTTACAAATGTCCTTCAGTCACACACCATCCTAACTGGGAAACATATCACTGATCCTTCATTCTCCCTGGGACAAAATCCTGCAATTTCTTCTCAAATAGCACTGCAAGGATACCTTAACTACATGAGCTTCCAACAGTTCAAGAAGACATCACTTTCTTCTCAAGAATGATAATGGATGGCCTTGCACACAATGATCTGTGTGGTGTGAATAAATAGCAATGAATTATAATAATTAATTCAAGCACCAAAATTGCTGATGAATTTGCTGCTGCTGCACGTGCAGACAAGGCTGGTTATGTCAGCTTGCTGCAATAGGCTTTGGGATCCTTCTGTACATGGAGTGTAGATGCCACCACAATCCATGTGCTGTGCCCCTAGCCCCAGTGCATATGCAGACTGAAAGGAAATGTTGCTCACCAATTGAGGACTACTCCAGAAGGGATCCACTGGAAAGAATGCAAGACTTCTTTTTTTTTTTGTCATGGGATGGGGATTGTTGAGGGTGGGGGGTGGAGGTGGGGTGGGTTGGGTTGGTGGTGGAGAAGTAGGTCAGTGAGTCAGAGGCAAAGGCAGGGTTGGCTTTCTGAGATTTGACCAAATGGAGCCCATTTGAAACAAGTAATATGAGGGGTCTTGACAGGGTAGATGTGGAGATGATGATTCCTTTTTTGGCAAAAATATTTTCCAACAGAGGCTCATGAGCCATTGGAACTCTCTTCCTGAAAGAATTGTGGAAGCAGAATCTTTGACTACTTTCAAGGCAGAGGTGGATAGATTCTTCGTAACCAAAGGGTGAAAAGCTTTCAGGGATAGGCAACAATATTGATTTGAGGCTACAAGCCATGATCTTTTTAAACGGCTGATTAGGCTTGAGGGTCTGAATGGCCTACTGTTGTTCCTTGTTCACATTTCCATACATGTAGGCAACACCTTAAACCCAACTGGTAGATTACCCCAGTTTCTCAGTTGGTAAATTAGCCACCTTTCTCACCCACTTGGAAGCAGTTGATCAGGGAAATAGAAAGTAAGAGCCTTAAGTAGCCATTAGTTACTGGCAATTTGAGAAAGTCATCCATGGGCCTGCTCGACCAACATTTACTGGCAAACATGTGGGGAAGTCTCTTTCTAGAGAAAACTCACCCAATTATTTTCCTTTTTGACTGTCTATCATGGCATCTCCAGGGAGGGGAGGTTTCTTCTCTTTGTAATTAACTTTTGGGTGAACACTGTTCTGATGCCTGTTGTGGTCTTTCCATCAAACAGATGCTAAGTCAACTTAAATAATTAGCTACTGTCTATGAGGGTCCATAGGCATCTCAACTGTTGGAGACAGACAAGTGGTTAAATAGCTTGATAGCTAATACTCCACATGACAAATGCTGCAAGGCAAAAAAGCAGCCCTTCATGAACGACTACAGCTAGAATGAGAATAGAGTAGAGGCCACTGATGTAATTCTTCACCACACTCTAGACATCTGAGCTAACCAACCTCATGCAAGTAAATTCAACGCCTAAAATATTTAAGCATCTAGTTGTTGCAAGGTGCTTAGCAACACAAGTAAGTAAATTGTTCTAACAGTTTTGAGGTCCAGTTTTAGCCATCTAATTTATATCTTTTTTCTTGTTTATTTTCTCATTCCATTTTGATCTTTGTAGGCAGTTTTACAAAATTATATTTGGCACAATTACCCATTTGTAGATCTGTAGCTTTCACAATGGCTATCTGCCTGCATGAATTACTAGGAAGAAGAGGAGAGTCATGAAAAGTAATGGATAATTGTGCACAATGCAATCTGTAGACAGGTAAAGTAATTTTCTTTAACACACAATGAGTATACATGGAAACTCCATATTTGAAAATAGATGTTGATAGCACACATACTCATGAAGACCTGATTAACAATTATGATCATGGACTTTCAATACATTTGAGTACTTGATACACATTAATATTCCAGGGGAACTTACACTAGTCTAGCAATGTTACATATTTCTTTGATTAATAGAGATAAATTGATCCCAATATGAATTTGCAATGGTTCCTTCAATAACAAAAATACGAATTCTTGTTAATAATACATCCTTGATTTCTTCATAAAGAATTGAGGATATAAGTAAAACATAAGGAGCTTATTTATTGAGTTTCCATTTGCATTTGTTTATTTGTGCTTCATTTTGACACGTCATGACCTACTGGCATAACAGTTGATATGCTTGATGCATATTCCTGTGTTTGCAGAATTAAAATCTAAGTGATATTCTAATCCTTTAGTTACACGAATGAGTTTGCCAATTCATGGGATCTACATGTAAATGTATGTGCTGTAGGAAAATAACATTTCCAGAGAATAAGGTATTCAGAGGAGAAATTTGGCAACAACAATAAAGTAGAAGTGAAATGTAGGCATTTCCATATTGTGTACAAATTGCAAAGGAAGTCATAAGCAAGGAATATTCAGTACCAGCCAAGTGCAGATTTAATATTGGCCAAGTTTATTCAGCTGGTACAGAACTTTAACAGTGCAGATGTCTCCTCAATTGACATGCAGGAAAGGAAAGGATCACAATAAGTGCTATTTTCAAATAAGTTACTTGCTGACACTGCTACAGCTGATATTAACTCACCAGCTCCCTGCACAGAAGGAAACTCAAAAATGTTGGGTTTTCTTGATTTGTATTTTCTTTAAAAATCAAAATGATGCAGATCATGGAAATTTGAGGTCAAAACAGAAAGTGCTAATAAAAAGCTCAGCAGGTCTAGCAGCATGTGTGGATAGAGGAACAGCATTAAATTTGCAATTTGAATACGTCTCATATTCAGAACTATTGCTGTTTAAATCTGATTTGAATTAGGAGATCATTTTTAAAGATATATTTTAAATAATCAGAGGGGAGTGGTGTGAGCTTGATATTAGTGGAGGTACTCTCCTTTACACTTCCCTCCCCCATTGACTGTATGTATACATAGATTATAATGTCCTTAAGAGTATTATTATTTATCAGTCAACATTTTCTGCTTCACTGCTATGAAAGCTTGTCTTTGGATCAATGGAATTGTATGTAATTTTGAAAGTTGCAAACCACAGGCTTAACTGTACTTGTTGTAGTTTGAAAACTGTCCATACAGTAGAACATATATGACATAAATATTATTCAACTGCAATTTCATTCTTAAGCAGTAATACTATTTCAAACTCCAATGCATCATTTATTATTCACAGGTAGTCTGGTAGTCTAGTCATGTAGATCCCATGAATTGGCAAACTCATTCGTGTAACTAAAGGATAGAGATATGTTTAACTCACTGGTCCCTTTAGGGAAGCTCCTCTGGTGCTTCTGGCTAAATAGTTAAAATGCAAATAAAGGTAATGGGAACAACTTGTCAATGTTAATTTCAAAAAACAGATTACACCCTTCATATCCCTTTAACACATCCTTTCATGCTACTTTTAGGTACACTTTGTAACAACCCTTGCTTTCAGAGGTCATTGTACCATTGCTTTCAACATAGAACAAATCATACATTCACCAGACACTGAATTTTGGATGTAAACCAACATCTCATCACTTCATAACATAGCAAACTATTTTCCCAACATGGCTCACCATCACTATTAAGTATGATTGGATGAACGTCCATTTACTTTTTCTGCTTTATCATTCAGTTACTATTTACCAATTTGGTAATGGTAATTTACCAATTATTACAAAGGTGATTACCAACTTCCATTACAAATGCATATATTGAGGAATTATTTTGTCACACAAACAAAGTCTCAGCCAAAGAATTAATTATGGTAGCTGCAATATCCAGTCAACCAGGTTTAATAATGTGGTAAAACTTGTTGCTACTGGAAATTATGAATTGACTACTCCACCCTACTGAAGTGACCTAAATTACTCATTCCATCAACATTTAATATGTTAATCTCCAAAAATTGAATTTCATTGCTTTTGAGTTTTTACAGAATTTATTAAACTGTTAAATATTTTATACAGTTTTATACAGTTTTACAGGTAGGTTAGGTGGTTAAATTATTATCTTTTAACAGTTGCTGAAACAGTGAACCTCTTCATCCATTGATCCCTTGCTTTCTCCTATAACAGAATACCAACCTATAGCTTAATATATCATCTGAAATTCACTTTTGCATCTGAGTCAGAACGTTGTGGTTACAAAGCTCATTTAAGGAGATTGCCACTAATTTATACACGTATTAAGATCATAACCATGAGGGTGGTATGTTTTGGGAGGTATCGTCTTTGAGTGAGGCTTTAACCAGAGGCCTCATCTGATTTTCAAGTGAATGTAAAAGTTCCCAAGGCATTATTCAAAGAAAAGCAGAATGGTCACCTAATGTTTGGACCAAATTTCCTCTGTTTTGAGGACAATTTTAACCTGGAGATTGTCGTGCTAGTTATATTCCCTCTCACGACGTCTGGTGATTTTTGGGGTGGAGCTGGGGCAGGGTTAATGCTGCCAAAAATATCAGCAAGTTGGGAAATGTGGCCATCCTGTCAAGTTCCACATTTAATGAAGGCATTCTTTCTACACCCTGTTCCAATTTCAGTTAAATGTTTAAGCAGTCAAAAGTGCAAGTAATGAAAAAGGATTCAAAGATGATAGAATGTTGTAAGATGTTGTTATATTATCTCCTCTGTTTTGGAAATGTAGGTAAATTTTGTTCAGTAATGGTTGCCTGCTGTTCAATGTTTGCTTATCTCAGTCAATGCATTACAAAACAATGGGAAAGCTTATAGAAATGAGAATTGGCCACAAAGTTATTAGTCACTTGGATAAGAGTGAACCAATTAAGGAAATCAAGCAAGGATTTTCTCGATGCATAGGAAATGATCAACAGTAAGTCAAGAAGCTTCTGCAGAGAGTGAGGCTGCCTTAAGGAGTGTAGTGATTGGGACCAGGTGGATATTGTTGACTACAAGATCTGTGATTGGGGTTGTTAACCTGGGCCAATCAGGAAGCTCTGACTGACCAATATATAGGGAAAAGGAATCAGAATGCTATTACCTTAGGGATAAAATCTTAAGGCGGAAATGGAGATGTTGGTAAGTGAGTGCAGATGAGAAATGGTGGATGTTCGCCAGATTGTGTTGCCGGTAGAATACAAACAGGAAGTATTGTGGGTAACACATGAATTACTTGTAGGAGGTCATCTCAGAGTGAGGAAGACTCAGGCTAAGGTACAGAAGCATTTCTATTGGCCTGGATTTCTTAAAGTTGTGGTTGAATTTTGCCATACCTGTCAGATGTGTAGATGGTAAGAATGCCACAGGCGGTAATAAAACCAGTACCTTTGATGCCAATTCCCACATTTGAAGAACCTTTCATGCAGCTTATAATTGATTATGTAGGTCCCCTCCCTAAAACCAAAAGTGGGAACCAGCATTTTCTAACTATAATGGATGTGTCTACCAGATTTCTGGAAGCAATTCTATTACGGGATGTCCAGGCAAAAAAGCTTGTGGAGGAGTTGCTTGCTTTCTTTACCTGTTATGTACGAGCCAGGGAGAATCAGTCAGACCAAGGGTCCAATTTTACTGCCAAATTATTTAAGGAGGTCAGGAAGAGTTTAGGCATCCAACACTTCAAATCAAGTGCATACCATCCTGAATCCCAGGGAGCATTGGAAAGGGGGATTAGACTCCATTTGAATTGACATTCAGTCACAAAGTAAGAGGGCATTTAGAATTAATTAAGGAAAAGTTGATAGGTCCGAAGTCAGAGGTCTCACAGTTTGATTATGTATCTGAGGTGAAAGAAGATTAAACAGAGTAGGTGAATTAGCTAGACAACATTTGAAGATGGCACAGCACCTCATGAAGCAAGGAGCAGATAAGAAATCTAAAATTTGTACATTTTCCCATGGAGATAAAGTATTGGTGCTGTTACCAATGGTTGGAAATCCCTTCAAAGCAAAGTTTAGCGGTCACTATAAGATTGTGAAGAAATTAAGTCGGGTGAATTATCTGGTAAAGATACCAGAAGGAAAAGAATTTATCAGGTATGTCTTATGAACATACTGAAACCTTACTATGATAGAATTGGAGCTACAGGTATTGGTGACTACAACAAAAACAAAGTTGCTGGAAAAGCTGAGCAGGTCTGGCAGCATCTGTGGAGGAGAAAAGAGTTAATGTTTCGGGTCTGGATGCAAAACGTTAACTCTATTTTCTCCTCCACAGATGCTGCCAGACCTGCTGAGCTTTTCCAGCAACTTTGTTTTTGTTCCTGATTTACAGCATCTGCAGTTCTTTTGGTTTTTATTAGTGACTGCCACTCAGAGTGAGGAATCAAATCCAGATTATTTGGATTTTGATGTGCCTCAAAATAAATTGAATAATGAGGAAGTCCTTAAAGAATGGCTGAGCAACGTAGAACTAAATTTAAATACTTGTCACAGTGCTATGAGGACATACGTAGAAATAGACTGGGGACACCTAACACCATAGTACATGAAGTTGACATAGGGAATGTTGTTCCAACAAAACAACACGTCTATAGGCTTAATCCTCTCAAAGAAGCATAGGTTCAGAAGGAAGCTCCAAATAAACATTACAGAGCCGAGTCAAAGTGAGTGGATTTCGCCAATCATGTTGATTCCTAGACTTGACAGTACTCAATGATTATGGGTAGATTATCAGAAGGTCAACGCTGTGACCAAATCTGACTCATATCCAATTCCAAGGTTGGAGGATTGTGTGGAAAAAGTGGGACAAACCACTTACAAAGTTGGACTTACTTCACAGTTACCGGCAAATACCTTTGTCACAGAGAGCGAAGGAAGTTTTTGCTTTTGAATCCCCAAATGGGCTATATCAATTTAAAGTCATGCCTTTGGAATGAAAAATGCACCAGCCACTTTTCAAAGACTTATGAACAGAAGTGTGGCAGGATTAACTTATTGTGCCATCTATTAGTGATCTTTAGCCATTTGTGGAAAGATCACATGGAGCATTTGGCAGAGCCCTTTGAGAGACTATGGAAGGTGAGGTTGGGCATAAACTTGGCAAAAACAGAATTTGCAAAGGCAGAAGTGATGTTCATAGGGCACAACATTGGATATGGACATATGGCACCAAGGAACGTGAAAACGAAGGTCTTTGAGGAATTTTCAAGACCACCCTCAAAGAAGGAAGTGCTACAATTTTTACAATTGCATAGCTTCTACAGGAAATTTGTACCAAACTTTAGTAGCATGATACACCGCTGATGGACTTGTTAAAAAGGAACACAAAATTTCAGTGGACAGAACAATGCCAGGAGGTATTTGAGAATTTAAAAGCAGTGTTAATCACTGCACCAGTTTTAGCCATGCCAAATTTCTTGAAGCCCTTTAAAGTCACCATTGACGAAAGTGATGTGTAGGGGTTGGAGCTGAGTTGTTAAAGGAGGATGACTGTGGAATTGAAAGGCCAATTGGTTATTTTTCGAAAAACCCAACAGCCACAAACATTGAAAAACAGCTATTGAGTTTGGTACTGACCTTACATGATTTTAATGTTTATGTTGCAAACAATGTATTAGAGACTGTTATGTACACCAATCATAATCCTTTGAAATTTCTGGAAAGATTTAAAGAGAAGAACACCAGATTATTTCATTGAAGTCCCATGTTACAAGCATTTTATTTACATATTGTACATGTTGCGAGTTGTGAAAATATTATCGCGGAAGCTTTATCATGAGTTTGAAAGAAAAATAGCAACTGTAGTGTTCAATGTTGTGTATTATATATAGAATTAGTACGAGATGTGTAACTTTAGATTAATAAGATATGGATCTAGTAATGTAATGGAGTTAAGGTTTTAAAAGAAAAAAGCCATCTTTTCATAATGGTGGTTCATTTTTACTTAAGGGGGTAAAGTGTTGCCAAGTTGGGTCAAGTATATGTGGATTGGAAGGCAGGATGTTAGAATTTGGTGTTTGTAAAATGCTGGGGGTGAAAGCAGTGTGTGGTCCCTTTAAAAGATAAAAACCGAAAGAACTGCGGATGCTGTAAATCAGGAACAAAAACAGCATTGCTGGAAAAGTTCAGCAGGTCTGGCAGCATCTGTGAAGGAAAAAATAGAGTTAATGTTTCGGGTCCGGTGACCCTTCCTCAGAACCAGAAAGATGATGAGCTTTTTTATGCTTAGAGATTGAAAAAAAGGATGTCTGTGGGCAGCTTCTTGTGTGTTGCCAGGTACACAGAGCACCTGAATTGAAACATTTGTATCAAAAGGCTGTACAGCTAGCAGGCCAAGCAGCAGTTTTGTTTTGTTATCAAGACAATAGGTTTTGAATTTAGCCAAATAATTTGAACCAGGCACTTAGATACCAAAAACCAATTAAATTTAAATCTGATGGTTCTGACAACATAGGACCAGTCACATAGTAAAAAATATTGATATGTCATCAAGGTTATAAAAAAAAAAAGGGCAGTTGGGCAACGGCAGGAGAGCACACTGCCATCTGCTAGAGATAACAGCTCTCCGCTCTTACAAGAAGCATCATCTATTCACAGCGGTACCACAGTACTCTTAGCTATGGTTCCTGATAGAAGAATTAACAGAGAAAGCATTCCTGAGAGAATAATTCATGGAGAAAGCATTCCTGACAGAAGATTTGACAGAGAAGGCACAGAACATTCTGGAAGACACATAACCTGGCTGTAATTCCAATAAACTTTTTTTTTATTTTATATAAGTGGGACATGTACTTATTGTAACTGATAATATAAGAATCTTGTTTTAATCAGGAATAGTTAGTAGTTAGAGGGGATTTATTTGGTTTGTTAATAGTTTAGTTAATTTGTGTACTGTTAGAGGGGCAGGCCCCTCAGAACAGCCAGAAGGCCTGTCAGAAACTGTAGGTTCTCCCCTTCCATCTAGTGTCGAGGAAACTTCCAAGGCAGAGATAGATGCAGCCTTAATACCGTTACTGCCGAAAAACGAGGCGGAACCTCTCCCACAACGGGCTGTGATCTGCTACATGTTGCTCATGTCAGAATCTAAATCAGAGGAACTTAACCTGGGTGAAAACATCGCAGAAAAAGCAAGAAGACAAAGACCAGTTCTACACCCTCAGACATAGGGTGGGAGGGATGCAGTGATTGGAACCAGGTGGATCTTTTTGACTACAAGATCCTTGATTTGGGTTGTTAACCTGGACCAATCAGGAAGTCCTGACTGACCAATATAAACAGGAAATTGAGACTCCCCTCAGTTCAGGGGCCTAACTCTGAGTTACTGTGCACAAGTAGATGAAGGGTGTCTTGGTGACTGGATACCAGCCTCTGTGTAGTTATTTCAGAGGCTGGATTCCGAAGGCAGTTATTCAAGATGGGAGACTTCTAGCTTCACACACCCTCTGGAGTGGGGGAGGAGGGGATTTAAGGGGGTGGTTGTAGAAGCTGATAGATGGAGTCAGGCCAGCAACCCCCATATACAAATTGTATACAGGTCCACAGATTGCAAAGTGGTAAGACAGGTTTGTTAAAAGACCTACACTTTTTACAATTGAGTATTAAACATTAGGCACAGGACTTCATCTTTCTCTCAATCTTGTTTCCTCCCATTCTCTTTGCTCTATTCATTCCAAATCATACTAGTCCATGCCTCCAACCATCTCTAATGGTACTTCAAATCCTTCATGCCATCCAATCCCTTCCTCACCAATTCCCATGGTGCCTATGACCCATGTTAATTTAGTGTTAACTGATGCCACTTCTTTCCTCAAACAACCCCATGGCCCTTTCCAGAACCTGAGCCAATTTTATGCTTGTTCAAGACAAATTGTACTCATATCCAAGTCTCCCTTAGACATTTAGTTTGTGCTTAAATCTGTAGATATTTTCCTATCCTTTTTCTGACAAAATAGAATGTCAAGATTTCATTGTAAATTCATACATAGTCAAGGTGTAATAAATATTTTAAAGTAAAGGAAAGCAGGTCAGAAGGCCAAGTGAATTGTACATCCTGCAGTATGTGTGAAATCCTGGATACACCATGTGTCCCAGACAAATGTACCTGCAGGATTTATCACTGGCCCTGCAAGCTTGTGGTCTGGATTCAGAACTTGAGGTACAATTTCAAAATTGGTAAATGAATAAATCTTGGAAGTATTGCAAACTCTTCCCAAAAAGGACCAAGAAAAAGAGGGCACAGATATAATGTAATTGACAAAAGAATGAGTGACGGCTTGATGAAAATCTCTGAATGGTTAAAATCTGCAATTCACTGCCTGAGAAGATGAAGGAGAGAATTTCAATCAAGGTATTTAAGGGTGAATTAGACTATTGTCTGCAAATGAAAGTTGTGTAGAGTTACAGGGAGAAGGCAAGAGTATAGCATTGTGAATTGTTCCTTCCGGCAGCCAGTACAAGCATAGAAACATGTAAAATAGTAGCAGAATTAGGCCATTCAACTGGTCAGTTCTGCTCCACCATGCACTATGATCATGGCTAGTCATTCCATTCAAGAGTCTATTCCTGCCTTCAGCCCATACCCTTGGATCCCTTTAGCCCTGACAACTATATCCAACTTTGTCTTGAAAACATTCAATATTTGGGCCTCAACTGCTTTCTGTGGCAGGGAATTCCACAGGCTCACCACTCTCTGGGTGATATTTTTCTTCCCATCTCAGTTCTAAATGGCCCACTTCCTATCCTTAAACTGTGACCCCTTGTTTCTGGGCTCCCCACTCATTGGGAACATCTTGCCTGCATTTATCTTGTTCAGCCCTGTTAGTGTTTGAAAAGTTTCTGAGATGCCCCTTCATTCTTCTGAATTCCAGTGACATAGTCCTAACTGATCCAGTCTGTCTTTATCTGTCAGTCTGCCAGCCCAAGCTTGATGGGTCAAATGGTGTCCCGCTGTGCTGTAGTTATTGTATAATTCAATAAGCTGGACAATGACAGACTTCAACAGGGCACTGACAGGTTGACAGACTAGGAAAATATGTGGCAAATAAAATTTAATACAGAGAGGTGTGAAGCGATTCTTATGGTAAGAGAATGAGCAGAAGTAATGTACAACAAAAAAGTACAGTTTTCAAACTGATTCAGGAATAGAGAGACATGGGGTACAGATCATTGAAAGTGGAAGGGCAGGTTGAGAAAATGATGAAAAAGAAATGTGATTTGGATAAGTTATATTATTTGATTTTGTGCTGCTTCTTGTCTCGTGAACAACATGTTTGAAAACAATTTGAGGAAATTGGTTTCATATGTAAAGAAAAATAGAGTTAACTCTTCAGGTCTATGAAATATCACAGACCTAAAATATTAACCCTATTGTCTCTGTACATCCTATCTGATGTACTACTTCCAGAATTTCAGTCTTTATTTCAAATTTCCAACCTTTGCAGTAGTTGTTTGCTTAGTAATTTGTTTGTTTAGTTGTCCTTTTCTTTAAACATCCTTCAAATTTTTGCTTGATTTTAGTTTAGTTGATTAAATATTTGATTGTTGAAGAACGTAACTGGTTATATAAGATAATAACCCACACTTTTCAGATCTGCAATGGCCTAAAAGGGGGTAATGCACCTTATGATGCCAAAGCCTTACTGTAAAGACAAATGCAATATTGGGGCGGGGGAGGAGGGTTGACTACCAGAAATAAGGTGGGTTTCAGTTGGGTGGAAACCAGAAGGTTAAAATTGTTGCAACCCAAACAACGCATGCCTCAAACACACTCCCTTCCAGTGTTCATCAAATTGGGACAGTGATTGGCTTCCAACCTCCTCCTAGATAGTGGGTTACTCACTTAAATATTTAAATGTTGCTGTGCCTCATTCTCCTGGCCTACATCACCCTTGACCAGAATGATTTCCAAAGAACAGAAGTTTCTTTTTTATTCCTTAGCCCCCACCAACACAGCACCCTCCCCTGCCCCCTAAGCAAATTTTGTTAACCTGCAAAAGATAAGATACCTTCTCACTGGAATCAAATATCCTCCCAATATTATTCATAATCTGTGATCTCCTTTTCTTACTCATGTCCCCTATAGAATCCCTGTGACCACCTTCTCACCTCACCCAATTTCTTCAAACCTCTCATTAATCTTCTTCTTATACACCCAATTCCTTCACATGATCCTTTTCCCTGATCCTTGATCTCACTGGCTGTTTCAAAGATATCCTTATCTTCTTCCCTGATAACTCCAGGCCCCTTAATTGATGTGATTGCTCCAAATCCCCATCTCTTCAGCCATCCCTATTATCTCCCTGACCCTGATCCATTCTTTCCCTTGCCTGATGCCATAGGTTAACCGGCTCATAGCTGTCTGGCTTCTGCCTGATTCAATGCAGGCAATATAAAAATAGCAAATAAATCTTATCTTTAAGTTAGTCTGAAGATGAGGGAAAGCGACTTTTGCAGGTATTATCCTTGCATTCCTATGCGCACCCCCAAGCTGAGATAAAATTAAGCCCATTTAATATTTGATATGCCCAAAGTTAAAAACTTTCAAGATTATTTCACTGAACCTCCTTCAAAACTGGAAGATTCACCAAAAGAAGTCTGAGTGAGAGATGAGACTGTAACACCACAATTAGAAGGACAAGTGTTCCCCTGCAAGCCACTCACCATTTTGACTTAGAAATATATTGTCATTCCTGGAATGCCACTGGGTCTAAATCCTGGCACTCCCTCCCCAACAGTTAGGGATGAGCATACATACTGGCCCAGCCAGTAAAGCTCTCAACCCATGAATGAATTTTTAAAAAGGCATTGTGCAGATTACCAATTTGTTCTTCCCACATGTACAGGATGTGGAACCTAGCCTCTTATTTATAGATGCCATAAGTTAACACTGGAGGATAATGTATCATCAATTTTGTATATTTGTGATGTTCTTAAAAAAAATACAAATGACCAAAGTAGGGTTCAGAGGTGAGTTGTTTTTCTCTATCTTACTCTAGTTAGGCAAAATTTGATTTTACCAGAAGGAGAATGCAGCTAACTTAAACCCAATTTATACTGAATAAATTGTCTAACAATTTGAGGTTGCATGACAACCTGAAAACCAAAACTTCTGCACCAGTACTATGGTGTTTCATTGTCCAGGCAAGCTGTCTCATGTTTTTTCAAAGTCAGGTTACAAAAATGTTACGTTCTTGCAGCTACAAATTGTAACCTGATTACTTGAAGCTGGATTGACATTAACAAAACAAAATTGTTCAGTAATTTTTAACTGGAACAATTGAAAAGGAAGTGGAGAGGAGTAATACCAGCTGTAATACGGAAGCATATATGTCTCTGCTTGGATGAGCAAAGTTGCACAAATTGACATGTTCCCACTCATTTATCCTGTGAAGGGCTTTCCATTGTGTTGTGGGTTACGTGGCAAATTTTTGTACTAGGTTTTTATGACTTCTCAATTTCAAGTAAGGTGTTTCAAACTGAAGAATTCTCGATGAAGGGTCTAGGCCTGAAACGTCAAGCTTTCCTGCTCCTATGATGCTGCTTGGCCTGCTGTGTTCATCCAGCTCTACACCTTGTTATCTTGGATTCTCCAGCATCTGCAGTTCCTGTTATCTCTGATACAATTCTCGATACTTCTTTATTTACATAAACCTGCTTTTGTGCGTGGTGTTGCTGTGGTTCAACCTATTGTGTTCGAGCACTGAGTCACCTATTTGGATCATTTTCAAAACTGACAGTGCTCAGACTTGAGGAACAAAAGTTCATTAGAAATATGGTTCACCTTCTTTGCATTGACAGTTTCATATTGCACTTGTCCTACCGTATGTTTCCAACACCAAGGACTGAAGGTTTACATAGAAACATCGAAAATAGGTACAGGAGTAGGCCAGTCAGACATTTCAGCTTGCTCTGCCATTCAATATGATGATGTCTGATCACCCAACTCCGTTCCTTGTTCGTATTTTTGCCACAGACCTTTTGATCCCTTTAACCTTAAGAACTATATCTAACCCCTCTTTGAAAATATTCAAAAAATGTTTTGTCTTCAACTACTTTCTGCAGCAAAGATTTCCACATGCTTATTACTCTCTGGGTGAAGAAATTTCTCCTCCATTTCAGCCCTAAATGGTCTACCCTGTATCCTTTGACTGTGATCCTTTGTTCTGTACTCCCCAGTCTATGGAAACATCCTTTCCACAATTATCCTGTCTAGTCCTGTTAGAATTTTATAGAGCTCTGAGATCTCTCCTCATTCTTAACACCTAACTGATATAGTCCTAACTGATCCAGTCTATCTTCATAAGTTAGCCCTGCCATTCCAGGAATCAGTATAATAATCACTTGTTGCAGTCGCTCTGTAGGCAGATTATCCTTCCTCAGACAAGGAGATGACAAACTACACACAGTACTCCAGTCTTACCAAAGACCTGTACAGTTGCAGCAAGGCATCCCTGTTCCTGTACACTAATCCACTTGCAAAGTTTAGCAACTGTAACTTTTAACAGCAGCTCAAAAACTATTTTTGCATTGTGTTGAAAGCCAATTGCTACATGATGCTGTGGTTGGAATCTAAACCATCCCGACAGAAAAGTGCAGTTTCCATGGGGAAACCTCTAAAGCATTTTTACAATTTTTCAGTTCATTACTGTGCAGGTAAACTCCACAGCCATGTCCACGCAGATCTGAAATTTCACGTGACATTTTAAGTGTTCCTGGACTGGGAAATCAGTGATTGTAAAAAAAAAAGACTGGATCATGAGAGAATCCTCCATTTTCATTCTAGTAAACCAACTGAATGTGGTGATAATTTGGACACCAGGAAGGTAATTTGGAGAATCCCTGGCCATGATGGACTCAAGGCAATGAATACATGTTGGCTGCTTGTATCTAATAATGAAAAGAGATTTTTCTTTGCACTGAGAATGGTTAAGATATGGAATTTGTCACCACAGGAGTGTTTTGGCAGATAGCTTAATTGATTTCAAAAGAAAATGAGACAACATGGCAGCAGAAAATGGGGGCAAAATGTCAAAAGGATGAGTTGAAGGAGATGAATAAGGGATGAGAAAGATATGGGAGAATGTTTTGCACAGACCAGCACAAACAATTGGGCCAAATGGCTTGTTTTTGTGTTGTATATTGTCTGCAGTGCTGGTTAGAATAGGAGTCAGGTAGCATGCACCTGATGCCATTAGTAACTGCGACAGAAAGGGAGCCAAGAAACTGAAAAGGAACCTCCTTTTGTTGGCCACCGTATACTTAGAGACGTTAACAGTTGTGTAAGTGTTAATGAACTGCCCATTTTCTACAATTTAATCATATGAAGGTCGACTTTGTAGGAGTTTCATGCATTTATCAATGTCACCTGATATAAAATTGAGCGTGGAGTCAGAATAAAGTGAGATTCCAAGTAAACTTGAATAAATTGATAGAAGAACTCAATGGGAGGTACAATACTCCCAAAGTAACTCGTGAATTTTCTCGGTTTAGCAACATGCACTGTATGTTTAATGTTGTGAAACATATGAATTGGTTTTATTTTGTGCATATCGTTGTATGGGTATTGTATCCACGACATTTTATTTTGAGGAATGCAAACTACCGTGGGTCAACCCAAGCGGGTTTATTGTCATTTTATAGGTACTTCTTGTTATGAAGTTAATTAAAGTGAGGATGGATTAAAACTATGTTAGGATAGCTGAATTTTAATTTTAATTAAGCTTAATTTTAGAAAAATTGAGTTCACTTTAAATGTAACCAGGCACAGTTTCAAAGGGTTGCCGTGGATTGGAGCAGCCCCTCCCTTCGCTCTGAACATTTCTTAAAATGGGCAGGAACCGCCTCCTGCGTTTAGTTGCCGGGAGAGTAAACTATCTTTCGCTTGATGCCCATGATTATAAAATGAGAAACAGCACAACACCCATATTAGTAATAACTCGTGGCTATTTAAAATTAATGTGCGAAACTGTTTACAATTTAAAATTCCTTCAAAACAAATACTGCACTGACACCGTCTCATCCACAGTTTGGACTCGAGTGTAACTCTGACTCCGGCATCAACAGTTCGTACTATCTCTTGGATACGAGTGTTACTTCTTAAACTATGAATATTAAGAGCTGCACCAAAGCAGTTGTCTTTCAGTTCTGAGATATCTTGACGTAAATTTGAGTAAAACTGCAATTTATAGCTATTATTTACAGAAGAAGATAATTGCGCCGCAGATATCGAGGAAAAAGAAACACGGCGAAAGATGGTTTATTATTTGATTTTATGTCTTTGTAGTTTTTCATTTCAATTACTTAAGTTGTGAAATGCATTGATAATTGCTCTGTACACACGCACATATACATACACATATATAAATATGAATAAAACTTATGTCTTTACGAACGAAGAGCTTGATTAAATTTGGTGTTCCGATATAATAAAAACCCCACTTTAATCATTTAAGTCAAATATTTACAATTTCCGGTGTATTTGTTTTCTGAATAGTTATTTAAAAACACAAAAAATTAATAGAGAAAACGGAAGAAATGCAGATTACTTGTCTAAAATGGGAACAGAAAGACATTTTCTGGGTTGAACTAAATTTGGTTGAAAGTATATGGAACGCTGCTTAAGTATTAACCATTTCTTCTCAGCATCTATTATTAAATGGGATAAAAGAAGCTTGCGGAGGTTTTTTAACCACTAACATAATGACCGTCAACTCTTAATACGATTTAGAAGTCTGAGAGCCAATTTACACCTCAACCCTAAGCGTTTGCAAGACTAATAAGCTTGTAAATGGGACGCTTTATCTTTAAAGTCAGTACTTATTTCGAAACAGAATCTTTCCAATATTACTCGTTGCCGTTGCCCAAAACCAAATTTCTTATCAAACGAGATTGCGGTGGGCGTGTGTTGTCAACTGATTTAAGTATTAACAACCGAAATGATGAATTGTGCCTTCGATTGGCATGTCAACAGTTATATTAAAGTCACTATGAACATTTCCGAATTATCAGAATTAAGGACACGCGAAAATGGAAAAACAGCTTTGTGCAGTAGGGTTTCCTTCACCGGAAGGTGTGTTTGACGAATTCCAAATGTACAAATTATACTATTTGGGCGTGAAAGGGAACAATTTTCTTTTTTAAAAATCTATCTGAACAGTAGTATTTAACCGGAAGTTTGGATTTGTAATTTGTAATTTATAACAGGCTTAATTGTCATCATGGGATCGAGTAGTAATGCTCCCACATTGGAGTCAGAAAGTTGTGCTTTAAACTGTAGACAGGATTTGAGCGCATATTCTCCGTTTATGGTACTCAGGAAATGCAATTCTGTCTCTATGTTAAATAGAAGCTTGCTGAAGTGTGTGTGAAAGATTACGACAGCAAGGCACTATGTGCCAATTGATAACCAGGTATCGTCAATCCCACCTTGTGGAATGGAGAACCTCCAGTAAGTTTACTCCTAGACACCCCTCCAACCTCCTACTCTTATTCAGAGGCCTGGAGTTCTGCCTGAAATCTGGCCATTCTGTCCCTGAGCTTCTGGATTTGCTTCTGAAGACAGGCAGCCACATGAATTTTTTTCCTATGAACTTCCTGTGACTCTTGCTACCTGTCCATTCTGCTGCTCTCTGCTGATGGCATTCAGAATGTCAGATATTTTATTGTATCAGTTTGAAGATCCATTTATCAAGTCCGGGTCAATTTAACTGGTTATTGTCTTATTGCTGTTTCTGGGACTTTCCCCTATGCAAACTGGCTATGTTTATAGACAATATCCAAACAGTGCCTGCGTTTCCAAAGTATATATTGTTTAGGAGGAAATGTGCCATGCAACATCAACATCTTTAACTAGCCCTATACTCAGATTACAATTTGGGCAGTCCAATAAACCCCTAAATACTAAAGCATTTCAATCCATATCTGCGCACACTTACTTGTTTGTAACTGTGAATAAGGAGAAATATGCGATAAATGGATCTTCAAACTGATACAATAAAATATCTGACATTCTGAATGCCATCAGCAGAGAGCAGCAGAATGGACAGGTTGCAAGAGTCACAGGAAGTTCATAGGAAAAAAATCCATGTGGCTGCCTGTCTTCAGAAGCAAAGCCAGAAGCTCAGGGACGGAATGGCCAGATTTCAGGCAGAACTCCAGGCCTCTGAATAAGAGTAGGAGGTTGGAGGGGTGTCTCGGAGTAAACTTACTGGAGGTTCTCCATTCCACAAGGTGGGAGCATGGGTCTTGAGGAAGCATCTCTAATCCGGAATGAGTACTCAGAATGTCAGTTGGAAATAGCAAGAAGTGCAGATGCTAGAGACAGAGTCAGTACAGTGTATACCTGGAAGGGTCCCAACCCGAAACGTCTACTTTCCTGATTCTCTGATGCTGCCTGACCTGCTGTATTCCTCCAGTTCACACTGTATTGACTCAGAATGTCAAGTAGCAGAAGCACAAGGGCAGGTTCGAGAGGACAACCAAAGACTAGAAGCCAGGGCTCGTACAGCCAAGGGGCACCTCAACAACATGACGGGTTGTGCAGGACAGATAGTACAAGGATATGATCACAGATCTTGCAGGGAGGAGATGCTGTTTCCCATGGTAAGGGAGTCCAAAACTAGAGGTTGTAGGTTCAAGGTGAGAGGGGAAAAATTTAAAAGGACCTGAGGGTCAACATTTTCATGCAGAGGAAGGTGTGTGTGTGGAATAAACTGTGAGAGGAGATGGTGGAGACAGCTACCATTACAACATTCAAAAGGTAACTGGACACGTACATGAGTAAGAAAGGTTTAGAGGGATGTGGGGCAAATGCTGGCAAATGGGACTATATCAATTTAGGATATCTGGTTAGCATGGACGAGTTAGATCAAAGGGTCTGTTTCCTTGCTCTATGACACCCTGACTCGAATCAAGCAACTGTGAAAATAAGAAAAATATCTGTGTTATTCATACATCTAAAAGACAATTGACAAATCCATAACCCCCCAATTTAGTTACTGTTATTTTATGGGCACAGCGCATTACAAATGAACATGATCATAAATTCACACCTAAGATGGTTGGCCTCACTTTCCTTGTACGCCGCTAAGTAATGATCTTTCTCTATGGCATCCGGGTTGACATTTAGACAGGTCTGTTGAAATAAGCAAGTGATTTTCAAAGTTTATAAAGGAGCAAATGAAGCAAACAACTCATTAACAATCTTATAAATAGCGTTTTTTTTCCAAATAGTTTGTTGTTGTTTAAAACCAAAGTAACTATTGTGTTAAGAATCATAGAATGGCTGCAACACAGAAATAGGCCATTCAACCAATCATGCCTGGCTCTCTGCTGGAGCAACTCACCTAGTCCCTCTCCCCCACCTTTTCTTCATTGCACATTCTTCCTTTTCTGTTAATAGTCACATTACATTTTGAATACTTTGATCGAACCTTCCCCCACTATACTTTCATTCAGTGCATTCCAGGTCCCAACCACTTGCTGTATAAAAATGTTTTTATTTTCTTATGATGCCATTGTTTCATCTGTCCATTATCTTAAGTTTGGGTTCTTGATCCTTCCAATAATGGGAATTTTTATTCCCGCTCTGTCAAGATCTCTCATGATTTGAATACTAATGTCCTCTCAATTTCTCTTCTCCAAATAAAAAAGTTCTAACTTTTCCAATTTATCCATGTTAATGAAGTTCTCCTCCCTGGAACTATATTGTGAATCTATTCTGATCACGCTGTAAGATTTTTAATTTTTTTTGTCCGTCAGAACCTTCCTGATGTGCAATGTAAAGATCTGGAGGCAAATCTCCAGTTGAAGATGTACCAGCACTTTGTACATGTTTAACATAACCTCCTCATGTTTTTACTTAATGCCCCATTAATAAAACACAGGACTGTATGTTTTATTAATCAACATCAACCTATTCTGCTACCTTCAATAATTCATATGGATATACACGTAGTTTTCACTACTCATGAACTCCTATTAGAATTATACCCTTTAGTATTGTATCTCCATCTCTTCCTTTTAGTGAAACGAATAACTTCACAATTTTCTGCATTAATTTTGTCCTTTCTGAGGTTCTGCACTATCTTTCTTGCAGGTCACAATACTTCAAAGGTTTGTATCATCTGCAAATATTGAAACCGTGCCCAGTACACTAAGGTATTGGTCATTTAAATATATTTCAGCAAGAGCAGAAGTCCTATCATTGATTTTTGGAGAACTTCATTATAAAACTTCCCCTAAGCTGGAAAGAAACATATATTAACCCATGTACTCTGTCATTCAATTGATGTTGGTACTGTACCTTTTAGCCCACAAGCTCCATCATTGCTCATAAATCTGTTGTGAGTCATTGTATTAATTTCCTTTTGGAAGTCCATGTACAACACATCAAAGCATTCCCTTCATCAACCCTCTATTACCTCATCAAAAAAACTCCAGCAAGTTAAACATGATTTGCTCTTAACAATTCTACTTGGGCTTTTCTTATTTAACCTTTATTTGTCCCAGTGACTATTATTTTGTCTTTAAGCAATCACTCGCAGCTTCCTTCAGGCACATGTGATGTGAAAAGTCTGTGTCGAGGTTTATGATGGTTATCAACATCTCACCAAGATAATTTCTCATATTTACCCATCTCTATTTAGAGAAATACATACTTGATACTAAAATAACAACTTCTAGAAGGTTTATTTGTAACAGGTCGAATCTTCTTGAACAAGAGAATATTTAAAGATAAAAAGATTGATTGTAACAAGTGTCTTTGCTCCACATTCAATAAATGCCCGTATGACTAATAGCTCAGTTTATAATATCGCTCCCTTTAAGTTGGATAATTTTTCTCAGTTCAAGCCCAAATCATGGATTTGAGTTCTTTAGTTTAAGCTAACATTTCAGACCAGCACTGAGTATAGTTGGATGATAGGTAATTTTAAGGAATTGAAGCCTCGCCTCCTTGTTTGCAGAGATTGCGTACATTCTGATCATCTTCCAGTGTTGCTGAAAACAAATGCTCTGGCTATTGAATGAACTCCCAGAATTTAAGGCATTGCTGTGCAGAGATTGACTAATATGTAGAATCACACAATGGTTATAGCACCAGGAGGCCATTCAGCTTATCATGTCCATGCCATCGCTTTGCAAGAGCAATTCACCTTGTCTCATTTGCCCCACTTCAGCATTTCCTTCTGGTGAGATAACAATGTGATTCTATTTGGAGAGCAAACAAGAATTGAAAGAGACTTTCGTCCACTACACTCTCATTTTCCAACTGCTCACACTCTGTGCAAAAATGTTTTCCTTTATATTGCCATTGCCCCTCTGGCCAATCACCTTCAGCAGAAGGAACCCATTAATTGTGAATCATTTGGAAACACACTGTGCATGGAGCTTCATTAAGATATTAGGAAGAATCGGAGGAAAACCCATCCAGGTTTTGATTTACTTTACCAATTACTGAAAATTTGTCTGAGCAAGTATTCAAACCAACAAATTTAATTTGCTGAGGGAGGTTTTTGCAAAGCCACCTCCCAGATGGTAATGCTAATCAAACTCCGGAATGCTGATTATATTTGAAAAGTTGCCTTGCTTGAAATTGTACCTCCACAGTCACTACCTCAAGGCTGACTTATCAACACTTTGGATTGTCTTTTATCTCTTACAGAAAGGTACAGTCTACATGTGGGTGGATGGCTGGTCACCCAGAGCTAGAGGGCTTGAATACGAGAGCAGAGATACACTGCTGAGGTTGTAAAAGGCTCTAGTCAGATTGCATTTGGAATATTGTGAGCAGTTTTAGGCTCATATCAAAGGAAGGATGTGCTGGCATTGGAGTAGGTCCAGATAAGGTTCACAAGAATAATCTCAGGGATGAAGTGCTTTCGTATCAGTAGCAGTTGACAACTCTGGGTCTGTACTTGGAGTTTAGAAGGATGAGTGAGAATCCAACTGAAACTTACACAATGCTGAGAGGCCTGGATTGAGTGGATGTGGAGAAGATGTTTCCACTAGTAGGACAGACTAAGACCCAAGGGCACCCAAGTGAAGGGATAGCCTTAAGAACTGAGATGAAGAGGAATTCCTTAAGCTAGAGGGTGGTGAATCTGTGGAACTCATTGCCGCATAGTGTAGTTAAGTGTATTTAAGACAGAAATAGGTTCTTAATTGACAAGGGGATAAGCGTTACAGGGATAAGACAGAAGAATAGGTCTGAGAAACATATTAATCATGATTGAATGGTGGAGGAGACTTGATGGGCCAAATGGCCTAATTCTGCTCCTATATTATATGGTTTGTGACGCTGTGATGCCAAAGTGGGTTCAATTCCTGCACAGCTTACCATGAAGGACCCTCCTCCGCTGCTCCCTTCACCTGAGGTGTGGTGGCCCTCAGTTAAACCAACACTAGTCATCTCACTCTCTAATAAGACAGCAACCCTTTGGTGATTTTACCTTTTTTTCAAATGTACAACCTGGTTCCTAATCAAATATTCATCCGTCCCTTAATTACACGCCACTCATTGCATTAAATGGAGGTTAATAGCATAATGTCATTTCTATCTCTAATGTCATTTCTACCTCTAATGTCATTTCTACTGCTTTTAGGGGACTTGGATTATAATTCGAGTCTTTTCAATATTGAGCTTAAATTTCTTAGCCTGAGTGCTATTTCACCATGGAGTATCTCGTCATTTTAACCTCGACAACTATGGCCATTATTTTTGGGGAGAAAAACAGTTCTGTTTCTTACAGTTTTATGGTTTTACACCTACAAGTACTTAAAGTTGGCATTGTGATAGCAATTGAGTGTGTTTTACTAATTTAAAGACGTATATTAAGGCAGTTGTATTAAGACTACCCTAATGCGAGTTCGCCATCATCTCACTGTCCAAGGAGCCACCTTGAGGAATATCGCGGAGCAAATCATTCGTTTGTTGGTTAAAATCCCCGCCTCTCTCCAACGTGCTCTTGGTATGATTGGTGAAGATACGCCTCCTGACTCCTGATTGGTGCCGTAACTGTATATGTACACTTGCAACGGATACACCAGGAACAGAAGTTTCTGACCAAGATTTGAACTGGGATTGTGACTGACAGAGAAATCTGCCCGTTTGAAAGCAGCAGGCTGTAAGCTGTCAGATCAAAGTGTTTTGGCTGGAATGAGTATTTCTGAGGCCGATTTCTGCGTTGTAGAGGATTCGCAGCCCGGGGGCTCTGGCTTGGACACGGCCGTTTCTCCATGGGCTCAGTCCCAGAGCCCTGCCTCTCAAACCCGACTTACATCAGCTCAACCCGCGGCTAAATCAGAGGGCAAGGCGGAGGGGGAATCACGGATTCGACGCCCCATGAACGCGTTCATGGTCTGGGCGAAAGACGAAAGGAAAAGGCTGGCCCAACAAAACCCTGATCTGCACAATGCAGTGTTAAGTAAAATGCTCGGTAAGTGGAGACCATCAATTCTTGTAGTGAGAGCAGTTCCATCTTCAGAGGGGGGAGGAGGTTTTTAAAACAAAAACTAGTAAAATCACCAGCAAGTGTGTGCAATTTAATAGTGGATCCAGACTAGGTAAGGACATGGAATCAAAAGATGATTGGCTAACATAACATGAAATTAAGGTGCGACGGCCTCAAAAACTCCTTAAAGAGTTTTTGTTTTTGTTATTAGTGCGAAGGATCTCAAGTAAACTGAATTATGTTCAAAACAATTGAAGGGTCACTCAGCCCGAAATGCTAACTCTGCTTTCTCGCCCCAGAAGCTGCCAAACCTCCTGAGCTTTTCCAGCAATTTCTCCCCTTGTTCAAAACAACTTGGCTTTTCCCAAAACATTTTTAGCAAATCTTTCTCAAGTGAACTTATTCTGTTCTGAAAGTATCTGACCCGCCATCCCACTCTAAATTTTGACGCTTTCAAGTGTATTTTGAGTTGTGCCCCGCACTCTGGGATTTCACTGTGTGCCAATTTGATGTTTGTGTCTGTGACCTCGCAGGGCAGTCGTGGAAATCCCTTCCCTTTGACGAGAAGCGTCCCTTTGTGGAAGAGGCTGAGAGACTCCGTGTGCAGCACTTGCAAGACCATCCCAACTACAAATACCGGCCTCGCCGGAAGAAACAGAGCAAGAAAGTCAAACGAATCGAGAGCAATCTGCTGGCCCAGACCCACAGCTCTGGCCTCAGGAACAGCCAGGGAGTTTGTGGTGACAACTTCCCCAGGGGTCAGCATGAAGGGAGACACTCCGGCCAACACCAACTTCCTCCCCTCTGTCACTACACTGAGCTGCACGGTATGGGCTCGGAGTTCGACAACTATGGGCTGCCCACTCCGGAGATGTCCCCCTTGGACGTGTTGGATCCAGTGTTCTTTCCATCGCACATACACGAAGACGGCAGCGTCCCTTACAGGAACTACCAGCATCAGCACATAGACTACAGCCGCGAGAAAGGAGGCGCCCTGTCCTATTCCGAGCAAATCTCTGCCAATGTGGCCGAACTGGTTCGGAATCCACAGCATCTGTATTACAGCCAGCTGTGCCCCTCAGGCCAGGGCGGGGTGGCTGCTCACCTGGGCCAACTCTCGCCTCCTCCTGAAGGCGACGTGGAACACTTGGCTCCAACTGAGTTTTGGACAGATGTTGATCGGAGCGAGTTCGACCAATATTTAAATCTAGCAAGGACTCGTCTGGATGCCCCTGGGCAAACCTTTCCAGTCTCTTTGTCGAAACTGAACCCGAGAGGTGTGTCTTGCGAGGAGAGCAGTTTCATTTCAGCACTGTCGGATGCCAGCAATGCGGTCTATTACAGTGCCTGCCTCTCGGGCTAATTCAAGCTGGTTAAGTCTCTGTAATTTGTTTTCTTTTTTAAAAAAAAAATTTTAAAATCAAAATATTTTAAACTGTTATAGCGACCATGTATACGCTTCTAACTCAACCCAAGTGTCCGGAAATCACTGGTTGGCTTCCGATTTTAGCCGAGCGGGAAATAAAATGAACCAGAAATTGATAAGTCGCTGGTTGGAAAAACAAATGAGATGGAATTTTTTGATGTCGGAAGCACACTCGTATTAAAAACGGAAATGTATTAGTCAGGGATCATTCCAAATGGAATATCCTGTTTTGTAAGCCTTTATGTAGCAGCACGTACAAAATGTGATCAGACTACTTTTGATTAAAATCCGAAAGAAAATGTAAATGTTGAGGTTTTCTGGAATTGTGCTTTCAGCGTTTTGTAGATCCACGATGCTATTTTAGTGCTTTGAAAGCTCTTCACAAATTTTATAAATGTATAACCCTGATTAAGGCTCACATCACTTCTGTAAATAGTGAATTCTGTTCTAATTGCATTTTGTAAATTGGTTAATAAAAACTTCTATTTAATACATCTCAATTTGTAACTTTTTTTTAAAAAGGTCCCCTTTTATGTTCTAACTTCTAACATCAGGAGCCAACAGGTAACTTCTGTAAATAAAGACTATTTAAAGAGCACACTTTTTACACATTTCTCACATATCATCGTTTTGCTTGCATTACGTATACTTTCTAGCTCCTATTAGCCTGAGAACTTATATTGCAAAGGAATTTAAAATCTGTATCTTTACTGAAATTGATTTTTATCATGTTGAAGCATTTTGTACTTGCTTTATTCTGTACCTCATACCTCCAATCACACAATGACTGACTAAGTGGGACCCACTAAGACATTTTTTAAAAAAACGGCAATTGTTCCACATCTTCAGTAGAAGTGTAGGCATGTTTCATTTTGTAGCTAACTATCCATTTAAGTTAAGATGACGACTCGTGAAGTCAGTTCATAAGTCCAAGTTTCAGAGCTATTAACTAGTCCAGTAGCAAAGTGTATGCCAAGTTCAAAAACTTGGCTTTAAGCACCATACAAAACAGTGGCTGCAGACTGCAGACTGTGACGCACATTAAGAGACTCTAAACACATAGGTGTCTTAAAATTTTTCAAACTTCAGCACTTTTTTTTTTTATCAATCGAGTCTGTGGTGAAGTATGCTAATTAAAATATGGAGGACAAATGCTAACCAAATAATTACAGCAAATGTAATGAACTAATTCAGTAACTAGCCGGGGACGGTGTTTATTTTTCTATCAGTCATCTTAGGATCTCATTTTAATAACATCTCTTAAAAAGGCATATTCTGGGCTTCACAAACTTTCTTAACAGTCTCACTGCTGCCACAGTGCATTTACCACATCTTTTAAAATATGGAGTGAATTTTAAACTCAAATGGAGAGTGATTTCATTTTCCTTATTTAAAAACAAGTGCTAAAATAACGCTTGCACTTTTTTTCTGGTCTACACTAGCTCCGTCACTGGAGAAGCTTTTTGAAGTCATAAACACCTGCAAAATTGTTACACCCTTGGAAGGTTTCAAACACTCAGACCAGTGACAAGCACTTTGTTTTGCTCACCACTTTCTCCTTAAAACTACTCAACTGTATTGCCATTACAATCTAATATTGGAAATCAAACTGCTTCATTTATAGATCTAATTTTCAATGGGTTTTTGCTATGAAAAAATAAATGGCACAATTTATTTTGCTAGAACTAAAATAAGAATAAATGGACGAGCAAGTCTGGCTGAGCCCTTGGAGAGTGAAAGTAAGTTAGTATTCTGAATCTGTGATCATTAAAGTGATTCAGTGCTCTTCAAACCATTGATATTTGTAGTATGCTAAGATCCATACTCAACACCATGAATCAATGATTGTAATTTTGATCATCCATTTACTCTGACCTTAGCCTCCTGCAGTGTTTCAATGGAGTTCAAGGAAGAGCACTTCATTTTATGATAAAGCATTTTACAGCCTTCTGAACTCAACACTGAACTCAACACTTTCAGCCCATATTGTTCTTTCCATTTTGTTTCTGTTTGATGGGTTTGATTTTTTTCTCTTGTTTTTCTTTTTTGTTTTCAGTGGAGCTGTTCAGAATTCTGCCATTCAGATCTCCTCTAGACAGATCTTTTGTTTCTTTATTTGCTCATGGCCTCTCGCTTCTGCCCAACATTGTCAACTCTTCTGCCATTTAATCTCTGCTACTTCCATACCTTTCCTTTTGGTAGTTTGATCCAATCCCAATGACACTTCACTTAGTTAAGTATTTCCCAGTTTAGGATAGGTCATTGACCTGAAAGATTATGTCTATTTCCCTTTCTATAGATACTGTCTGAGAATTTCCAATATTTCCTGTTCTTATTTCAGATTTTAATAATCCACAATAACTTGCTTTTGTTATACTGTTTAAAGTACACTTCCTATTTACTGACCACACAGCTGCAGTAGCAGTGACCATGGAAGAAGCTGGAGATACAATCAATTCACATTCTATGAAAAAAATGCATGGAGGTAATGAACAACATGGGGATAAATAGTGTGACTTGGAATCTGATTCTCCTTTCCCCAATTCATTCAATATTAATACTGCTCAATGATATGCATAAGCCTACCACACTGCTTTTCCAATAACATTTCATGCAGAACAGAGGGAATTAAGATTACCTTCAATATCTTTTTCAATCATCAGTTTTATTTCATTAAATAGTTTTATTCTTTGCCTTTGTTTAATTGATAGCCCATGAGTAGGAAGACTATGGGTTCAAACACCATAATACATGCTGACATGCCAGTTCTGATAGGATGGTGTTGTGTCAGAGCTGCCACAGCTAAAATTCAGAATGGACTCCCTTGCAGAAAGTTGCAAATATTAAGATGTAAATATATTTAACATTTATTGTTGGGCAGCAATGGACAAGCCCCCAGTTTTAAGTCTTACCGGTCTGATATTTCTAAACCTTACTTTCTCATTGGAAAGAATTTATTAATTTCACAGTGAAATTAAATTGAACTACCATGCACTAGTGGAACAGCTGCCCATTTTAAACTTTGCCAGCCCATATAATTGTCCTTTCCTGACTTATAGAAAACTTGAGGTTAGATGTCCTTTGGGATAGATTTATATCCTGTCGTGTCAGCTGGTTTTCTATTCTTTACTTTGGTAAGGAGGCAATGTGCAACAATGATATGTGAACTACGGTAGGATATCACACATGAGCAAAGTCATGATATCGAGGCAGTTTGGTTAGACAAATCTTTAAATTGTCTAATAAAGAGGTACATATGGAAATAGGAGGAGAAGTAACTCATATATTCCCTCAAATATGTTCTGCCATTCATTTACATCTTGGTTAATCCGTATTATTATTTAGTTAATATGCCTCAATTTCAAATTGCTTAATACTCATACTCACAAACATCTATTAATATCAGGTTTGAAATTTCCTATTGACCTGGCCCTAATGTGTTGTGGGAAGGGAGTTTAGTATTTTCACCACCTTTTGTGTATAAAAATTGTTCAGACATACTCTAATTAGCATCGCTGTAAATTAAAGGTTAAGTGTTTTTGTTCTGAATTTCCCCACCATAGGAAATAGTTTCCTGCTACCTAGCCCGTTAAATTCTTCAACCATCTAATATATCTCAATTAGATTAATTTTCTTGACTCAAAGCAATGTAAGTGAAGTCTATACTATATGTCCTCATAATTTATTCCTTTTCGTCCTGGCTTCTCAATGTGGAGATGCACAGATATACGATTCTGGGCTTTTAATTCAGAGACTGGTAGGAGAAGAGACTGAATATAATATGTGTGGATATTTAAGTAAAAGTGAGGTAATTCAGAATGACACAAGTAAAACAAGTTATGATAACTCTAATATGAAAATAGTATGTAATTAACCAGCAGCAAGTAACAGTCTATTTTGTTGATGTTATTGGCATTAGTCAAATAGCGCATGACTATTAAGTGCATTTTTTTAGCCTTTTTCACAAAATTTTCAAAAAGCAAGGGCAGAAGTGTAATGTTTAGAATTAAATGTTGATCCCTGAACTTGAACATCATTGTGTTCAATCTAACCCTCCCTCTACTGACCCCTTCTCCCGCCTCCAACACAAGCCCTCCTCCTGGACACCACCCCAAGGCCTCCTACCCTTCCTCGACCTCTTCATCTCCAACTGCCGTCGAGACATCAATCGCCTCAACCTCTCTACCCCTCTCAAACACTCCAACCTCTCCACCACAGAACGTGCAGCCCTCCGCTCCAATCCCAACCTCACCAGTAAACCCGTGGACAAGGGAGGGGCCGTCGTGGTATGGCGCACTGACCTCTACATTGCTGAGGCCAGGCGCCAACTCTCCGACACCTCCTACTACCGCCCCCTGGATCATGACCCCATCCCCGAGCACCAAACCATCATCTCCCAAACCATCCACAACCTCATCACCTCAGGTGACCTCCCACCCACCTCCTCCAACCTCATCGTTCCCCAACCCTGCACCGCCCACTTCTATCTCCTTCCCAACATCCACAAACCTGAATGCCCTGGTCGACCCATTGTCTCCGACTGCTCCTGCCCCACCGAACTCATCTCCACCTACCTAGACTCCATTTTCACCCCCTTGGTCCAGGAGCTCCCTACCTACGTCCGTGACACCATCCACGCCCTCCACCTCCTCCAGAACTTCCAATTCCCCGGTCCTAAACACCTCATTTTCACTATGGACTTCCAGTCCCTAAACACCTGTATTCCCCATGCAGATGGCCTAAAGGCCCTCCGCTTCTTCCTGTCCCGCAGAACTGACCAATCCCCCTCCACCGACACCCTCATCCGCTAAGCCGAACTCGTCCTCACCCTCAGCAACTTCTCTTTCAATTCCTCCCAATTCCTACAGACAAAGGGGGTGGCCATGGGTACCCGCATGGGCCCAAGCTATGCCTGCCTCTTTGTAGGTTACGTGGAACAATCCCTCTTCCGTACCTACACTGGCCCTAAACCCCACCTCTTCCTCCGTTACATTGATGACTGCATCGGCGCTGCCTCGTGCTCCCACAAGGAGCTCGAACAGTTCATCCACTTCACCAACACCTTCCACCCCAACCTGAAGTTCACCCGGACCATCTCCAACACTTCTCTCTCCTTCCTGGACCTCTCTGTCTCCATCTCGGGTAACCACCTAGAAACCGATGTCCATTTCAAGCCCACTGACTCCCACAGCTACCTGGAATACACCTCCTCCTACCCACCTTCCTGCAAAAATGCCATCCCCTATTCCCAATTCCTTCGCCTCTGCCGCATCTGCTCCCAGGATGAGACATTCCACTCCCGTACATCTCAGATGTCCTCATTCTTCAAGGACCGCAACTTCCACCCCACAGTGGTCGAGAACGCCCTCGACCGTGTCTCCCGCATTTCCCGTAACTCATCCCTCACACCCCATCCCCGCAATAATAACCAAAAAAAATCCCCCTCGTCCTCACATACCACCCCACCAACCTCCGGATCCAACGTATCATCCTCCGACACTTCCACCATCTGCAATCAGACCCCACCACCAAAGACATTTTTCCCTCCCCACCCTCATCTGCTTTCCGGAGGGTAACTCCCTTGGCGACTCCCTTGTCTGCTCCACACTCCCCTCCAGCCCCACCACACCCGGCACTTTTCCCTGCAACCGCAGGAAGTGCTACACCTGCCCCCACACCTCCTCCCTCACCCCAATCCCAGGCCCCAAGAAGACTTTCCACATCAGGCAGATGTTCACCTGTACATCTGCCAATGTGGTATACTGCATCCACTGTACCCGTTGTGGCTTCCTCTACATCGGGGAAACCAAGCGGAGGCTTGGGGACCGCTTTGCAGAACACCTGCGCTCAGTTCGCAACAAACAACTGCACCTCCCAGTCGCGAACCATTTCAACTCCCCCTCCCATTCCTCAGACGACATGTCCATCCTGGGCCTCCTGCAATGCCACAGTGATGCCACCCGAAGGCTGCAGGAACAGCAAATCATATTCAGCCTGGGAACCCTGCAGCCCAATGGTATCAATGTGGATTTCACAAGCTTCAAAATCTCCCCTCCCCCAACCGCATCCCAAAACCAGCCCAGCTCATCTCCGCCTCCCTAACCTGTCCTTCCTCTCACCGATCCCCTCCTCCCACCTCAAGCCGCACCCCCATCTCCTATCTACTAACATCATCCCGCCCCCTTGACCTGTCCGTCCTCCCTGGACTGACCTATCTCCTCCCTACCCCCCCACCTACACTCACCTTTACTGGCTCCATCCCCGTCTTTTCGACTTGTCTGCCTCCTCTCCACCTATCCTCTCCTCTATCCATCTTCTATCCGCCTCCCCCTCTCTCCCTATTTATTTCAGAACCCTCTTCCCCTCCCCCATTTCTGATGAAGGGTCTAGGCCCGAAACGTCACGCTTTCCTACTCCTATGATGCTGCTTGACCTGCTGTGTTCATCCAGCCCCACACCTTGTTATCTTGAACATCATTGTGCTTGTTTTTCCCTTGCAGTTAAAAATAAGCATGATGTGTACAAAGCAGCTGGTAGATTTTTTTGTCTTGCATAAGTTCTTTGGACTTTAATTAACTCTGTGTGAAATTTTTCTGAGAAAAGTAGCAAAGATATGAAAGAATTCGGTCTGATTTCTGGAAAGATAATGAGAAAGACTAGAAATGGTTCTGATTGAGTTTAAAGGGAGGATGTGTTTTGTCCTTCTCAAATATCATTAAAGATGAATTGAAGAGGCAAGATTTCATTCATCCACAGCAGATTTAGTATCAGAGCACTGAAAGGATCATCATGGTACACTTTTTCATGGAAGAATTCTTACCAGAAAATGGACTTGAATTCATCAATGTGGATTTCAGGAAGTTCACTTTGAAAACAGGCATCAACCAGGTGACACTTTCTCCATTCCATCCTAGGTCATACAGCGAGACAGAAAGAATAGTCAGAACTGAAGTCTAAGAATTGACTAAGAATTGACTCCTAATAATAAAGAAAACCAATTAAATATTGGATACTCACCAGCAAAATTGTTCATGTGGAGGAGGATAAAACCACATTTACCAGTTTCAGAATATAACCTCAAGTCAATTACAAGCTCTCAAGACCACAACAAAGTTTTCGTTGAGAAAACTGTTTTTTCTGATTGATTCTAATATATGTGGTTGCAAACTTTGTATTTTGTAGTGTTGGAGTATGTAACATTCAGTTGGTGCTCTCACATAGATAATCAGCATACTGCATTTTTAACATTAAGCATAAATTACAAAAGTCCAGTGATTATTGTTGAAAATCCTATTATCATGCTGATGTAAAATTGATGCAATGATCTGTCATTAAAATACTTCTAATTAAAATATCTCATTCCATGTCTTTCTCATTATTTAACTACATTTTCAAATGTATTCATTAATAACTGGAATGGATTTAAGAGAGATTAGGAATATTGAAACATGCAAAGTTGGTACTCAGCCCATTACTCTTAGCATGCTCACAATGCCTCATGTATTGCATTTGAACCTCTGAGTAAAGTTCAATCCTAATCAACTTTTAAAGCTACTTTTAAAATTTAAACCACCCATTAGCAGCATTTAAAAACACGCTTAGATATGCATTCCTGTTATACAAATTTTGCAAAAATCTGATTTGCATAGTGTAATTATAAATACAAGAATCTTTACATCTGGTCCAAAATTTAGTTTCAATCTGGTAGGAACCAAAAGTGCAAAATTCCATTTTCACTGGACAGAATGACTCAGGACTATAGCTATCTAATTCAGATGTCGTCCCTAAATTTGGATATGTGGATATTTTTCAAGATTAGCAAGTGGTTTTTATTTCATTCATGTGTGACAATGAATCGGTTTACAGCATTTATAATTACAATATCTCGTTCTTCAAAGAGGAACATAAAATAAGAAAGGAAAGATGCAAAAAAGATTATGAACCTGAAGTTGAAAATGACTTCCTGTTGAATGGCTAAGCATTGACCAAGAATGTAGAAGTGAACAATTATCAGCATAAGCAACTAAAGGTACTGGGGGAAATGAAAGGTAGGATACTGTACTGAATCATCTGATAGGGAAATTGGATCCATATAGATGAGATTAGGGAACTAATATGAGTAGCACATGTCAGCATGACATTTAAGTGTTAGCCACTGATGCAAAATTTTTTTGATATTAATCTTTTCTGGATTACTTCACGTCGGGTCATCTTCCCATCTTTCCCCAATTATCTTTATCAGAGTTTAATTATCTTCCTTGTGACATTTAACGGTCATTCAGCTGTTCATCCATTCTTTCAGACATCACTTTTTGGATAGTTTTCTTCTTAAAAATGCATAACAAAAAGAGAAGAACCCTGTTCTTTGTTTGCATATTACCAGTTTGATATGTTACCATATTACCAGTGTGAACCAGTTGATTAGGATAGTCTGAGATAACAAGCATGGGGCTGGATGAACACAGCAGGTCAAGCAGCATCATAGGAGCAGGAAAACTTGACGTTTCGGGCCTAAACCCTTCATCAGAAATGGGGGAGGGGAAGAGGGTTCTGAAATAAATAGGGAGAGAGGGGGAGGCGGATAGAGGATGGATAGAGGAGAGGATAGGTGGAGAGGAGGCAG
>JAHRHZ010000087.1:4499408-4537898 GCA_024137785.1 Ginglymostoma cirratum | reverse complement strand
AAAAAAAAATTAAGAGCAGTAAAGAATATATCTGATTCATGATTTGGATAGAGCCAAAAGATATTGAGTATTGTGTGATTCAACAACAATATTTTGCAGCATTGGGGAACCCTAAGAACAAAATTGCTAACGTAACAATTTGACATTTGACAAAGCTTTGCACCAAATATTGAACATCATTCAGGATATTTATCATGAACATTGCTAGAAAGCTAATGTAGCCCCTGATGTATATTTGCCTCCATAGTTAAGGATACAAAGATAGGGTATCAATGAGGATCCATATAAATCTCAAAGCTTTGATAAACATGAGGTAAACATGAGGCATATAACAGACAATTTTTAACCAATTAGCTATATACGCCACTTAATTCTGAAAGTTGGATGAATGATTACTATTGCTGTTATTATGCACTGCACTGTTAAAAATATGTTTACCTTTCCTGAAGATAGTGGCTCAAATTGAAGTTACCTCTGGACATTGGGAATCCTGCCAGGAGCCCACAGTGAATCATGACCTGAGAAAATAGGTTGAGAAAGAAACAGAGGAGTGGATTCCCCCATTTAGAACTTTGTAATGATATGCCAACTCACCCCAGAGTATGTGTTCCAGATAGTAGAATATGCAAAAATTGATCTAACCGAGCCCTTCCTAACAGGGATGACAGGATAATAGTGAAAAGTTATAGAATGTTTGCTAATTTTCCTCATTTCCATAGGAATTGCTGAAACCAGTGTAGCATCCCTAAGATCAGAATGCTTAACGAAAGTTCATCCACTTAATTAATCAGCCATTAGTATTTCAAGTTCAATTTGATTTATTTTATTTCTTCATGCTCCTCTTACCATTAAATTTCTGTCTTCCCATATTCCTTTCTCAAAGATACCAGGATATGATTTCACAAGTGATGAGCACCCAGTGGCACTTTTTTTTATTCATTCACTGGATGTGGGCATTGCCAGCTAGGCCAGCATTCATTGCCCATCTCTAATTGCCCAGAGAGCAGCAAAAGTCAACTACTTTGCTGTGGATCTGGTGTCACATGTAGGCCAAACTGGGTGAGGATGGCAGATTTTCTTCTCTGAAGGTTATTAGCAAGAAGGGATTATCGGATGGGATTAGTTTTTATGAAAATCAACAATGGTTTCTTGGTCATTAGTAGATTCTTAGTTCCAGATATTTCTTATTGAATTCAAATTCCACCATCTGCCGTGGTAGTATTCAAACCTCATGTCCCTAGAACAGTAGCTGAGTTCTTGGATTAATATTCTAGTGATAACACCACTAACCCATTACCTACCCTCATCTAAATCACGTCATGTGTACCTGAACATTGATTGTTCATTATCTGTTTGATTGTAATTGAATGTTAGCAAGTTTCCAGTCCCAATAGACTTCTACTTAGGGTCTTAAAAGAAGTGATTAGTGAAATATGTAATTGTATAAGTTCTAATTTTCTAAAATTTCCCAGAAACGGGGAAGGTTTCATTATATAGAAATATAGTGAATGTAACTTCTTAATTCAAAAAGGGAGGGAATCAGAAAGCAGGAATCTACATACCGGTTAGCTTAACATTTGTCATAGGGAAGATGAAATTTCTGAAGAAGAGTCTAGGCCCAAAACGTCAGCCTTCCTGCTCCTCTGATGCTCCTTGGCCTGCTGTGTTCATCCAGCTCTACACCTTGTTATCTCAGATTCTCCAGCATTTGCAGTTCCTACTATCGCTGGTTAGACTGCATCTGGATTGCTATGTTCAGTCTTGGTACTAACCCAAAGGGAGGATAAATTTGCCTTGAAGGAGATGTACCTGGGTTCATCAGAATTATATCAGTACTTAAAAGGATTGAACTGTGAGACTAATTGAATGGTCTAGGCCTTTAGTCCGTTCAGTATACAAAGTTAAGGGGCAATCTAATTGAGATATTTTAGATAATTAAAGGATTTTCGTATGACAGATAAAAATTATTTCTGTTGATGGGAGAGTCCAGAAGAAGGGGCATAACTTTAAAATTCGAGCACACACATTCTGGTATCTCATCCAGGGTTTAGAGATGAGGTTTAGGGAACCAGTGTGAAGAAACATGCCAGCAAGATGCTTAAATCCTGCAGTGGAACACTTCCTCACATATCAGGGAGTAGAAACCTGGAACTCTTTTGCCCAAAATAATATTAAGGCTAGATTGATTGATAATTAATAGGTTTTTATTAGCCGAGGTACTAAGGGATAAAGAATCAAGGTACATAAATGGAGTTAAGAACAGATCAGCTATGTCATAGTTGAAAAGGCTCGAGGGACTAAATGGCCTAATACTGTGCTGTTAAACTACCACCTGTCATCTAGAACATAGAATATTGAACAGTACAGCACAGTACAGGCCCTTCAGCCCATGATGTTGTGCTGACCTATTATCCTACCCTAAGATCAGACTACCCTGCATACCCTACATTTCACTATCATCCATGTGCCTATCCAAGAGTCACTTAAATATCCCTGATGAGGGCATTTATTAGAGAGCTGTCCCATGGTCTTCTGGGACTATGGCAATTTTACATGACCTTAACTATTTGGGTGGAAATCCAAAAACAGTGTAGGCTATTTGAGATATGTTGTATCACCATTGCTGCTTTCATAGAATCCCTACAGTGTGGAAACAGGCCCTTTGGCCCAACAAGTCCACACTGACCCTCAGGGCCCCCCACCCAGACCCATATAACCCACTGAATCTACACATCCCTGAACACTATGGGCAATTTAGCTTGGCCAATCCACCTAGCCTGCACATCTTTGGACTGTGGGAGGAAACCAGAGCACCCAGAGGAAACCCACGCAGACATGGGGAGAATGTGCAAACTCCACACAGACAGTCACCTGAGGGTGGAATCAAACCCAGGTCCCTGGAGCTGTGAGGCAGCAGTGCTAACCACTGAGCCACCATGCCACTTTGTCTGGGATTAACTTATTCAGCCTAAAGCAGAGATGAAGCTTGCTAGGCTGTGTGTTTGCTTGGCTCAGCAAAGTACCATCCATTTATGCATCAAAGTCCTGAATCTCTACCTTTTAGAAAAACAATCTAATCTTACTGTAGATGGTGAAGCCTGATGTGACAGTGATGTCATTGTTAACATATTGCTTCATTCTCTACTGGATTTCTTTACTGAGGAAAACTGGTCCGGCATTGTGTCATGGTTGCCATACCCTTCCTTGCGCTGCCAGTAATACTGACCTCAGTCATTTTCACTAGCATCCTGTATAAGTACTTTTTTTGAAGGAAGTTCTTGGTGACAAATGTTGAATCACACCAATAAATAAGGAAAGTAGGCTCTCAGGAAGGAGACAACATTTATAGCCAGTTCTTACTCATTTTCTGGTCTTATTTTTCATTGTGTAGTGTACAAAATTCAGAATGATTTCTGCCACTGAACTGTATTTTATTTTTACTGTCATGAGATGTGGAACTTCAAACTTTTGAGATATGACAACATTCACAGTGTGGTGGCATTATGAGCTAGAATGTGCAATGTCACTTTTCTAAAGTTCTTAAACAGGCTAAGAAAATGAAAGAAAACATGTTTCTGTGCTGGCTGTGCTATAATTGTCACATTTCCAGGTGTTGTCTCTCTCTGAATACATCGCTTTCTGGAGGATCACAAACCGATTCTTAATAGCAAGTATTTAATAAGGACTAAAATTGATAACATAGGCTTGTTTAAAAATCTTATTCATGGGATGTGGGTATCACTGGCTGAGCCAGCATTTATTACCCATCCTTGAGAAGGTCGATGTGAGCTACTTTGTTTAACTGCTGCAGCCATTGGCTTGTAGGGACACCTACAGTGCTGGTAAGCAGGGAGTTCCAGGATTCTGACACAGTGACATTGAAGGAAAAACACCATATTGCCAAGGCAGGATGGTATGTGACTTGACGGTGAACTTGTAGGTGATGATGTTCCCATGCATCGACTGCTTTTGTCTTTCTAGAAGACAGAGTGTGTGAGTTTAGAAAGTACTTTTGAAGGAGCTTTGATGAATTATGGCATTGTATTGTGTCAATAAAGCACATGCCTGCCAATGTGCAACAGAGAGGAAGGGAATTAAAGTTGAAGGTATCGAAGGTGGTGGATGTGGTGCCAACCAGGACAAAGACAAAACTGTCTTTGTCCTGGATGATTTTAAGGTTCTTGAGTGTTGTTGGAGTTGCACTCTTCCAGCCAAGTGGAAAGAATTCAATCACACTCCTGCTTTGTATCTTGTAGATGTTAGACAGGCATTGTGGAGACAGGAATTGAATTGTTAACCTTTGGACTGCTCTTGTAGTGATGATATTTATAGTGCTGATACAGTTCATTTTCTTGTCAGAGTTAACTGCCAGGGTATTAATAGTAGGAGATTCAGCAATGGTGATGACATCAAGGGGCGATGATTATATTCCCTCTTATTGGAAATAGTCACATTCTGGCACTTGTGTGAAATGAATGTTACTCACTGCTTATCAGTACAAGTCTAAATGTTGTCCAGGACTCACTCTATAGACAGATAGGCTGCTTCAGTGTCTGAGGAGTCACAAATGGAGCCGAACATTGTTCAATCATTGGTGAACATCCCACTCATGACCATATCATGGAGGGATGGGTGATTGACGAAGATGTTTGAAAATGTTAGGGCCAAGAACACTTTTCTGAAGAACTCCTGCAGTGATATTCTGGGGCTGAGATGATTGACCTCTCACCAGCACAACCATATTCTTTTCTTCCAGGTATGACTCTAACCAGCAGAGAGTTTTTCCCATTGACTCAATTTTTGCTGGGTCTTCTTGATGCCTCACTCTGTCCAATGCAGCCTTGATGTCAAGGGCAGTCATTCTCACCTCACCTCTGGAGTTCAACTCTATGCCCATGTTTTGCTCAAGACTGTAACAAAATTAAGAGTTGAGTGGTCCCCTGCAGAAGTCAAACTGAGCATCATTAAGTAGATTAATTATTTGCAAGTTTCACTTGAAAGCACTGTTAGCAACCACTTTAATCAACTTGCTGAGGATTGAGAGTAGACTGTCAGGATGGTAATTGGCCATGTTGGATTTGTCCTGCTTTTTGTACACAGGAAACATCTGTAAAAATTTCTTTATTGTTGGGTAGATGCCAGTGTTGTACCGATACTGGAACAACCTGGCTAGGGCCATGGCTAATTCTGGGGCACACATCTTCAGTACAATCGCTGGAATGTTGTCAGGGACTATAGCCTTTGAAGTATTCAGTTTCTGCAGCAATGAAGGAATAGTAATGGACGGCTGCTGTGGTGTTTTGTGAGTTTTGGAAGGGAGCTGGGAAGTTATATTCTCTAAACACTGAAAATCTTTCCTTTGTGGTGGTAGAGATTTCAGTAGAGAGAATTGCTGTCAAAATAACCATAGTGAGTCGCTGCAGTGTATTCTGTAGATAGAACAGTACACCTGTGATGGATATTGGGCCTGCTGATTGGCACTGGTGAGTGAGCTGTTTTGAATGGTATTGAGATTCGACATTGTTGTAGACTCATCCATCTATGAAAATGGTGATTATTCTATTGCTCTCCTGATTTGAATCTTGAAGATGGTGAGGAAAGTTTGAGAGTTCAGAAGGTAAGCTATACATTAGTCTACCTAATCTTTGCCCTGGTCTCTCTGTTCCAGTCAAGCTTCTGGTCAATGGTGCAAACCCCACTCCTGCGGTACACTACTGTGTTCACCCACCAGCTCATTATTCAGGTTCAAAGGGCTTATAAAAAATACACTTGCACAGGAATGTATTATTGATGTAAGGAGTCTCAATTCCTAGGAAACACCATGCAGCTGTAGTTCCTGTACATGTACAAAAGAATGTATTTCCTTCCCACCCCTGGAACATTACAGGCACAGCAGGTACTTAGCTAATTCTTGCTGTCGACAAATGTTGTTCACTTGTTTTTCTAAAAGTGCACTTATCTTCCTTTCATGAGGTAAAGTTTGCAAGAAGACATTATGTTTTCACTAACTAAACTGAGACCACTTCAGGCCATTTTACTCCCATTAGAAATTATCTTTTAAAGAAAAGGTCTAAGTTCATTTTGTACACATGCAGTTTTAGTAAAAGATTCACTTGCAAAAACTAATTGAGTTAAGCTTGCCATGTTTAACAAGGATTTAAGCACTCAGCTTTTAAACTTTTACATCATAACAAGCTATATTTCAAGAAGGGGGATAAAGACTTGAGTTTGTTCAGAGTGTCAGGAAAGGCAAAATGAAATTACTGTATTGAGGAGCTTTCTTATTTTTATTTTACTTGTGCGGATCTTTATTATTTTTATTCAAAACATATCTACAGTCTATGGAGAAAGTGGAGTGTTTATTCAATTAGGATACTTTGTGTGTCATGTGAAGTAGTATGCGCCTTGTTGTAAACATATATTCCAACTTACTCTGAGCACTGCCAAGAAAGATCTGACAGTATTGTAAAAATAGTAGTTCCCATCAAGTGATTTCAAGTGTCTGAAGGATAATTTTGTTATCCAGAACTTCTACCAGGAAGCAGTGCTTGCAGGAACTGTGTCTCAGATACATCAAAGTTGTATGCCTGTGATTTCCCTGAGATGTTCTTCCTGTAACTATCACTTCCTGCTGTGAAGACTGGATCATCCCGTAGTCTCCTGTCAAGGTTCACGTATTAGTTCTTGGCCACTTTTCCTTTGCTCTACTCCAATGCCTCTCTAAAATCACTATCATAAATACATCTTACCCTGAAACAAGTTGAACTGGTTTAATTTGGTTTAGCATATGGAATGCTATTATTGTTTTCTGTAGAGCTGGCAAACCAGTTGAATTTGTTTTTCTCATTTATACTGTTGAACATGTAGAATTTTATAAGTAAAATGTAAATCACTTGAGAGTTATGCAGCATTGAAATACTCTTAAAGTGAATCTTTGTTTTTGAAAACCTGCTTATTTCAAATTATTTATTATTATATACATTTTCAGTAAGTAAGGCCTTGAGGAGCAATTAGTTATGCAATTTAAATTGAATAAATATTGCAGAGTTAATAAAGAACAGGATCCTGTACAATCAGTACAAGTTAATGATAATTTGTCTGCAGTCAATGTTACCATCCACAGAGTAGGCAATGTTTGCTAATTTTGATCAGTAGATGCCAGTCTGACTCGTCCTGATTTAGTCTAATGGAAATGAGAAGAAAGTCTGTCTCGATGCTTTAATCTAAATGAAAATGTGTGTGTACTCAATCAATGCATGCACCATTCTGTCTTCGGGACCACTTGAGTTCTTGATACACTATCAGACGTGACTTCCTGCCACTGAAAATAATGCAAATCCTTGGTCCTGGGTGACTTGAGGTACTACCTGGTATTTAATCATCACTGATTCTATGACTGACTGGAGCAGAATCTTTTTGACATCAGGATGGAATGAGATCAAACCATTTGTTGAAGATAAGTTTGATTCCAATGGCTGAAGCAGTTCGGCTTCAATATGTCAGAATAATCCCAAATCTTTATGAGATGCAGGCCTTGCTTTCAGTCATGTGTCATGCTTTAGTAAAGGATTGAATCAGCATTAAACCTTATTTTGTAACATTTGTTTTCAAAGAAACAAATATAAACACATTGACATTAACTAATTATTCCTGCCGGGAATATACTGTATTTTGTATTCATTCGCAAAGCATTAGATTTAGTGAATTGTGCCATCTTGTGCTCTCAGTGGGGAGCTATAAAGGAAATATAGGTCAGAGAATTGTTACTATACTTTGTAGCCCTTCTCTGATCTGTGCTCATTTCAAGGAAAGAGCAGTAATCCTTCATGTTACTTTCATGTGTCACAATGTTAAGATGATGACCTCTTGTGATTTTGATGTAATTCTGACATTCAGTTTGTAATGCAATGTCAATGTGAAAATAATGAAAATATAAACTGTTGCAAACTTTCAATACCATTTTCAAACTGAACTACTTTCATTTAATTGTTAAGGCAATAATAGCATCATAAAATAGGATTTTACAACACTTTGTATTATATCATAGGTATTTATACATTCATCTATTTGCAAAGTAGTTTCAATATTTAGATTCATCACATTAAACATATTAAAATGATCATTGATGTGCTTCTAATGGGGAACTGAGAAACAACATAAGTTAAATATTAGCCAATATGGATAAAGAGAGACTGAACACATGAGAAAGAGGGGCCAGTTATATTTTGCATCATCCAGCAGATAATCCAAGAATTAGGTTCACAAATATTGAACCAGCACTTAGCAAAATTATATTTAAAAAATGAAAAAGTCAAAAGGACAATATAATAGATGTTAAAAGAATTTGGAAGTGCAAATACATAGGCTAAGTAGACTTTTTAAAACAATGAATACAATGAATGGAATACATTGACGTATACAATATGGTAAATTTACCCACTGATAGCTTTAGAACTTCAGGTACCAATTTAAGTTGTTAGAAGTTATTAGTTCTAATATTTCAACTTAAAATGTATCGCTTCATGCTTGCAGAAGTTGCCTTTGCATGCGATGTTTTATTTCCATACCAATTTGTTGTCATGTTCACGTTGAAGCTTCCTTTATTCCTCACAATTCAATACAGGATTTCAATTCCATTTTCTTTACTCAGAGAGTGGTAGGGGTGTGGAATGCATTGCCGGAGAGGGTAGTGGAGTCGGCCTCATTAGGGGCATTTAAGCAGCTATTAGATAGGCACATGGATGATAGTTTAAGGTAGGGGTGGAGGTTAGATAGACTTTAGGATTAGGGTAAAAGTTCGGCATGACATAGTGGGCCGAAGGGCCTGTAGTGTGCTGTACTGTTTTATGTTCTATGTTCTATTTCAAAATAAGGTGTTTCCCATTTGAGATGATGATGATGAGGAATTTTTTTTTTCTCAGATAGTCATTAGTGTTTGGAATTTTGTCCCCCAATAAACAGTGAAGGTTGAGCCAATGAATATATCCAAGATTGTGTTAGACAGAGATTTTATTGACAAGGGAATAAATTTTTTTGGGACAGGCAAGCAAGTGGGCTTAAGCCCACATGAGATTAGCTTTAATTTTATTAAGTGGTGGAGCAGGTTGAATGCACAGAATTGTCTACTCGCACTTCTTATTTTCCTATGTGTATGACATAAATTATTTACTAGCATTTTTCTATGGTGTGAACATTTGAACTGAGCACCTTATAGAACTTAACATGTATAGTACACCATGAGTGAAGCTGATCTCAGAATAGAAACTTGTGAAATGGTGTACTTTTATCTAACCACTCTCAGAAACTACCCTTAACTTTTATACCCTACTTTCTCTCTGAGGATGAGCTTTGAACCTTTCCCCTTCCTTAAACTCTATATCCTTTCATCTTCTCTCTTACAGCCGTCTGTGGTACGTCGTCAGACTTATTTTTAAAATATGTATTCTCATCCACTGCATTGCCTACATTCACCATAATTTGTTGCTTATAATATCCTATTTCAATTTTAATCAATTCAGAATTACCTCCTCCTTCATATCTTTCTCTTTTACAACCACTGACATGAAGTAATTAAGTATCTCCACTATTTCCTCTTCTTTCATTGTTGGTTTATTATCTTCTTTCCCAGGAATTTCACTTCACGGTTAACAATTCACATGTTTTTCCAGATATTAAAAACAATAGCAGATATGATTTTGAGATTCTCATCTTCTTACATTTTCATAAATTAGCTTCTTCAGAGTTTATAAGTAGAAACCTGTGACCAATGTTGTTCAGAATTTGGTAATTAAATATTAGACAGCACATACGTGTAGCCACGCAGTTTGCATGTTTTCATACTTTTATGTGGCTCATAATTGAAAAATTTAGAGTACAGTTAAAGGAAGATGTGGAATTCCATGACAACTTATTTGTCAGGATTCCAGGTTCTGATTCCTGTCATAGTTATCGCATGTGTATTGAACTCAGGTCTAATTATCTAATATCTAATTGCCATGGATAAAGAATGAGAAGCTGTGGATGGAACAAAAAATGAAATTTGTCTTAACTTTATGTGAGTTATTCCTTTTTATAATTTATGAAATTAAAATGGTGCTGGATTATGGTGACTTAAGCATATTTTACAGTATTTTCATAAACACATGGAACAATAACTTCCTACAGAAACAGCTAGGACAATGGCAGTTGGGTAAGGCACTGGAGGGCAGTGTAAGGCCATTGCCCTGTGTCAGACAGCACCGGAAGCAGCCCATTTCCATGGAGCCACAGCTTTTCTTCTTGGAAAAAAAGAACCGTGAAGAAGACGGTAAAGTGCCCCAGGAAAAGTTTTCAAAATGAGAAAGATTACACAAAGCTGTTTTTAAACAATAGTAATTGGATTAAAACATCTCCACCACATTTTGAACATATGTACTTATTTAATCTAAACCGTAGCTTTGTGTTGACACTGTAGACAAGAACAATTGAAAATCTTATCTCCAACACTGGACAGATAAGCATGTGCTGAAATGTCTGCTTATGGGTAACTAAATGTTAAAGTGCTCAGTTTTACTGCTGTTTGACAAGACACCAAGTAATTAGGTTCTCTAGATAATTACCATTTAGTAATGATAAAATGAATTTTGAATAAGCAACAAAAAATACCCAACATAATTGATTTTAACCTTCCAAAGCTGGGTGCATTACAATATGAACTATAGCTCGATAGAATATTTTAAAATTTCTGAATTAATTTAAAATCAAGTACTTAATGCATTGATTTAAATTTTGTAATGTTTCAGGTCAGCGCTGCCAAGTAGATTCGATTTAAGAAAAATATATGAATGTAGCTTTTTCATTAATTAAATCAGATCCTAAGTTGTTGTTAGTTCCAGGTTGACCTGTGATAGCGTTACCTTTTCTGAACGATTGTAATGCAATACCAGAAAATATTCTCAAGAATGAATTGCTGGAAATGGGTTCACCTCAGAATTGTTGCAGCTCACGCTTGTAATCTGAAATTTTGCCAAATTTTCTATTGGTTCAAGTCGTTAGTGGTGGTTTGGGCCAGTCAGGCAGGCACTACAGGATGTTTCGTGGAAAATTCCCCAAAAATCCTTAGACAGCACCTTCTAAACCCACAACCACTTCCATCTAGAAGGACAAGGGCAGCAGATACATGGGAAGACCACTGCCTGCAAGTTCCCCTCTAAGCCACTCACTATCTGATTTGGAAATATAACACCATTCCTTCATTGTCACGGAATCAAAATCCTGGATTTCTCTCCCTAAGGGCATTGTGGATCAACCTGTAGCGCATGGACTGCAGAGGCTCAAGAAGACAGCTCACCAAGCTTCTCAACGGCAACTAGGGACAAGCAATAAATGCTGGCCCTACCCATGACACCCATGTCCCACAAGTGACAAAAAGAGGAAACAGTTTACACCATGCCAAAGAACACATCTAGAGCTGGGATTCATACAAATATTAATGCACACAATAACATTATCTTAATCAAACTTTAATGTAGTTAAACTGCAGAAGAGTAAATCAAATTTAGTGGCTTTGAAGGCATTTTATTCTAAACCTTCCACAAAATTGTCTTTCCTGACCAACTATTGACCATGTGCATGGGTACTTTAGGGCACTTTAAGCCCATACTTTAAAACAGTATAAAGAAGTCAGTTGCCTACCCTGAAGAAGTTACCCTCCTCCCTCTGGACAAACCTCAGGGAATCTCTCTCCCACTGCAACTCTCTCATCACCTCTTCGGCCTTGAAATTGCTCGAACTTGTCTGCCTCCTCTCCACCTATCCTCTCCTCTATCCATCCTCTATCCGCCTCCCACTCTCTCCTTATTTATTTCAGAACCCTCTTGCCCTCCCCCATTTCTGATGAAGGGTTTAGGCCCGAAACGTCAAGTTTTCCTGCTCCTATGATGCTGCTTGACCTGCTGTGTTCATCCAGCCCCATGCTTGTTATAAAGAAGTCAGTTAGTTCAGCCAGATGGATGCTGGTATGCAAAGTAGAGTGATGCCAACAGTATGGGTTCAATTCCAATACTGTCACCATGACATTCCCACTTTATTGACCTTTCCCCTCACCTGAAACGTGGTGACCTTCAGGTTAAACCACCACCAGTCATCTCTCTGAAATGAAAGATCAGCCCTATTATCCTCTGGGACTATGACAACTTTACCTTATACAGCATAGGGGTGGTCACACATGTCATATTAAATAGCTCTTGGAAAATAAAACCCAAAATTAAATAGCATGTGCAGCAGCTTCAAAGTTTCATGCACAGGGATCGGCATTGGCATACTGATCATGGTATTGGCTTCCAGTTCCAGAAGTTGTGTATTCGAGGACCTTGGAGGCTTGTACAACCAGAAAGAAAATTAGAGAAGATTGTAAGTACAGTTCACAAATAGACCTGATTGAAGGAGTCCTCAGCAGCACTATCAAAAAGCATTTGCTTAATAATAACTTGCTCACAGATGCTCAGCTTGGGCTCTATCAGAGCCACTCAGCTCTTGGTCTCACTACAAGCTTGGTTCAAACATGGATGAAGGGTTGTACTCCAAAACTGAGCTTGCTTATAACTGCTCTTGATATCAAGGTTACATTTAACTGAAGGTAGCATCAAGGAGCCCTGGCAAAACTAGAGTCAATTGGAATTAGAGGAAACCATTGTCGGAGTCATACACAGTGGAGTGGAAGATAGCTCTTGTTGGAGGTCAGTAATGTCAGATCCAAGACATCTCTGCAAGGGTTCCCCAGGATAATGTGCTAGGCCCAACCACCTTCAGCTATTTTATCAATGAGCTTACCACCATAATAAAGTCAGAGGTAGAGACTTTTGCTGATGATTGCATAATGTTCAGCACCATTTGTGACTTTTCTGGTACTGAAGTAGTCCAAGCCCAAATGCAGCTGACATAGACAATGACCTTGTGCTGACAAGTGACAAGTAACATTTGTGCCATATATGTGTCAGGCAATGACCATCTCCAATGAGAAAGAATCTAACAACCATAGCCTTGAAATTCAATGGCACTACCATCACTGAATCCCCCATTATCAATATCTTGGTGGGTTACCATTGACTGGAAACTGAACTGGGCTTGTAACATATAATCAGTGGCTTGAAGAATAGGTCGGAGGTTAGGAATCATGCAACATGTAAATTACTTCCTGAGTCCACAAAGCCCATCTGCACTCTATATCTACAAAGTACAAGTCAAGAGTGTGATGGGATACTCTCCACATGCTTGGATGAGTGCATTTCTGACAACACTCAAGAACCTTCACATTGTCTGGGGCAAAGCAGACCACTCAATTTGCACTGCAAATATTCATTAACGCCATGACTGACACCCTGTAGCAACAGTGAGTGCCATCTACAAAATACCCTGCGGAAGTTCACCAAGGTTTCTTAAATAGTACCTTCCAAATATTTGATTACTATGATCGAGAGGGACAAGGTCAGCAGATACATGGAGACACCACCATCTGCAAGTTCCTTTCCAAGCCATGCACCATCTTGACTTGGAAATATATTATTGTTCCTTCACTGTCATTGGGTCAAAATCCTTTAACTCCCTCCCTGACATCATTATGGGTGTACTTAAATCAATTGAACTGTAGCAGTCACTATCACCTTCTCAAAGGAAGCCCATATCCCATGAATGAATAAACATAGGCCAACTAACCAACATTTAATTGGTCAGCTGAATGTATGAATGAGCTTGCCCAGCCCAATTGTCTTAGAAAAGCCTTAACATCTTCAAAGTAATTTCACTAGTAGTACAACGAGTGGGTAGCACGATTGATACTATTTTTAAGCTACTTAACATGTAAGGGCTTTTACCAGATTCATAATAAATGGAGCCCTTGAATTATGTTTTTGCAATATGTATTTGTAAAATGTTGCTTTTATAGTTAGTCTCCAATTAACTGGTTATGAATACATTAAGAAATGAACAGGTGAAGGTCAGCCCAATCAAGAAGCAAGAGATGGCTCAAAATTCAAGTTGGTTCAGAGTGTAAAGTAAGTGATAGCAAATCAGTAGCTTTCACTTCAAATTATTTTCAAAATTGGACAAAATGAAAAATGAGCCATCATTCCTGTATTGCTCATTTCAAGTGCACTTCCAAAGACACATTTAATCATTAAGCATTTTCTGAACTCAAGTTTCTCCTTGGTTCCAACTACTTGTAGTTTACTTTCTGTAGTACTGACCCTTTACAACAGGCAGAATGTGTTACAAGGGGGAGTCCCAGAGAATGTTTTTTAATGTAAGGAGACCTTGATAAAATATGGCTTCAATGTGCTGTCCAGCTTCCATGATAGTGGAATGGGTGAGGAAGAGAGTGAGAGAGTTAAAACTTGAAAATCAGAGGAGGTGGCTGAATCTGCTGTGTATATTACAGTATATTAGTGAGACGTCATAATGGAAAGGAGGGGCAATTCACTGGGTGGAATTTTCCCAGGCCCTGATTGACATGAGTCATTGTGTGAAATTTGAAAAAATGAGCAAGATGCAGAGCGTGGCCCTTTTTGACAGTGAATCACATTTTCCAATGAAGTCTGGGACATTAAGATGAGATTCCTGTTAATGAGCAGCAAGGAGTATATAAACATGAATAATCACTCTTTATCATCCTCATTACTAACTAATCCCACCTCATTGTTACTCAGTCTCCCTGCCGGAAAGAATGTGGATGCTTAGAATTCCGGGCATAAAAACTGGCAACCCCAGCTCTCCATTTGGTCCTCCAGACTTCCATCTTAGAAGCCTAATGCCAATATTTCAGGGCACCCTCAATGGGCAGTGACCACTTGCACATAGATATTGGCATCTGACACATGTCAGCTTCATGCACTCTCATGGCACATCTCCAATTCACTTTTATTATGCTTTGAAACTTCAATGCTGCACTTTAGCACACACTGGCACCTCGCATGGCATTGCTGCCCGGACACTGTGTATATGGAGAGGCACCCAGTCCTCAGTATGGACAAGGCTGCGTCTCAGGGCTGCATTCTCATTGTCTTGATGCATGCTGACTTTGCATCTACCTGGATGTTTGTAGCATCCCTGCCTTGCCTTGCTTTGACTTGCCTTTTGGCACTTTGCCCTGTCAGCCACACCTTAAAGGCTCTTGTCTTGCCTTGCTGTTTAGCACAGACATGAAGCCAGGCAGCTAGTTATGGTTGTCAGCAGTCATCCATCAAGGGAGTGGGCATATTTCTTATGGCACCCTCCTACGTCAAACACACACCCACAGAATTCACCAGCAGCATATGTGGCAAATACATTGCATCTGCTGCAAAAAAATGGCCAAGTCTCAAAGTCTAAGGGGAGTGGTCCACAGTTGAAGGAACTTTCTGGTATAGTCAATCAAGACTTTGGTCTGATATTAGTCCAGGGACTTGGGCACAGTCAGTTGGCTGCTTGCGGAATATCCTGTCTTCGTAGGGGATAAGGGCCTGAATGTCAGGCGCCCAACCACCCATCGAGGCACATACCATTCTGTGAATTGTTTTTCCTGGAATTACACAGAAAGAGGGTTTGAATGAGGTGAAAGTGACTGATGCTACTGTTAGAGCTGGTGCAGATCAAGTAGGGTGGTGAGATGTCGAGAGTTGATGAGTGGGTGGCAGAGAGGCCATGCGCTGTTGGTATTCTGGGGGGAGTTGGATAGATTCCAGCAGCTGAGGTAAGGTATTATATGCAATAGTGAGAAGAGTAGAGCAAGAGCCTTGTTGGGAGGTGAGTGCAACAACACAAATAGACAAGAGTATGAGGTAACAGCAAGAAATTGGTGGCAACTTACCCTGGCAGAGCAGAAACAATTGTTGACCATTCCTTTATAGTGATTGTAGTATTAATATTTGCAAAGTTCGTTATAAATATTTAGAATCACAGAATCATTTCAATAAAGTTAAAAATGGTCAATTGTTATATAAGAAAATCTTGTCTGCATCCATGTTTAACTTTCTAGATAATCCTTCAAAATTCCTGAATCCATGAGCTTTCTCTGTGTCGAATTTCATTAGTTTAGAATTAATTAGGAGGTACAATGCTACAATCTCATTCTATTTCTATAACATCACTTGAAGAAGAAATGAACAGTTAGGTTTAAAACTATACATTGTGCATGACAATTAATGCATGAGTTATATATTTGACATCTCATATTCTGGAATTCAAGACCACTTCCTGACTCAGAGGGTCAGATTTTACTGGCCCTGGGATGACAGTCTTCAAAGTAGGCAGGCAGGTAAAATGTTTAGGTGCCATTTTGGGATGGCTTCCCAATGCAGTAATATTGCTAATAAAGTTTCCCAGCAGCAGGAAAAGCAATGGTTTGACTGCCTGCCAACTGATGGTGGGCACCCAATTTGAATAATTAAAGGTCCGAATAAGGACCAACTTCCTTAGCCGCTAGCGGTTTGTCTTTGGAAATGCAACACATTTCCGCCCTCTCTCTGACCCATGGGTGGCAAACAGGTCCGTAAATTTTGCCCATCCCACAACTTTTTGTGGGACAAGGAATCATTGAAAGCCAGAACACTCCTGGCCTAAGAAGGGGTCTGCTGGCAACGAAGGCCATCCCCAAATCCTGATGGCACTGCCGTATGGGGTTTTCATGCTAATCGCCAACTCTCGCCTGCTTAGTGCCAACAAAAACAAACACATCCCTGCCACCCTGCCAAGGGTGCCTCAAAATGAAGACACTTTCACAAAGGAATGGGAGTAGACCATTCAGCCCATCAAGTCTGGAATGCCATTCAACTAGACTTCACGACTAATTATCTAGCTCAATGTCACATCCCTGTATAATCTCCACATCCTTTGGTGCTATTTAGTCTCCATAAATCTGTTGATTTGTATCGTAAACATACTAAGCATTTTCAGGGAATGAATTTCAAAGACTCACCACCCTCTGAGTGAAGTAATTCCTGCACACTTCAATTTTAAATGGCCTAACTCTTATCCGAAATTAGTCCCTTGATTTTAGACTCAACAGTCAGGGAAACATCCCAACCATATCCTCCCTTTTGTGCTTTGCAAGAACATCATAAATTTCAATGATGTCACCTCCCTTTCTTTGAAATTCTGGAGATAGTCTCCTCAACCTGTCTTCATAAAATTATCCCGCTATGCGGATTTAATCTAGCGAAGTGCTGTTGCACTCCCTCAATGGCAAATTTTCCCTGCCCAGATAAGGGAACCAAAACCGTAATCCATATGCCAGGTGAGATTTCATCATAGCTTCATAAAACTGCAGCAAGACATTTTTGCTCCTGTACACAAATCTCCTAGAGATGAAAACAAACATATCATTTGAATCATAGTCTCGTAGACATTTACAGGATGCAGGAGTGCATTTAGCTAACATGTACATCTAAGGTGTTTCTTCTGTGGCCAGCTGCAGAGCTGTTGCAGTGAGATAGTCACTGGCTTTTGCTCCCAAACATTCTACAGCTAACATTCCCATGGAGGCCTGAGTATGTGAGCTGGTGGTAGGTGCATGAGCAGCATTGCCAATGTATACTCTGAGGTCTCAGCTCTCTCAAACTCAAACGTCAAAGACAATGGTGTCCAACCATCTCTCAGCAAATGTGGTGGTCATCTTGCTCTTGTCTTTTTAAAAAAATATTTCATGGAATGTGGGCATCACTGGCTGAAGCAGCATTTATTACCCATTCCAAGTTGTCCCTGAGAATATAGTGGCGAGCTGCCTTCTTGAACTGCTGCAGGCTATGTGCTGTAGGTAGACCCTTAGTGCTGTCATAATGGGAGCTCCAGGATTCTGATCCAGTGACTCAGTGTCAAAAGAGAGAGAAAGCATTATGGATGGTGGTGAGAAGTATTGTGCAATGAATGACACTGACAATGGGTTTACTGTGAGAGTTACAGTGGAATGAAGAGGGATATTTACTCAGTTGACAGGATATGGATGCTTTGCCACCCCTGCAGTAGCAGTCCCAGTTTTCTGTAAGGGCCAGAATTCTCTCTTCATTGGGGCTGATGAATTTGAAGTTGGGTATCTTTTACCCATCTGGGTCCTTTCTGCTGTACTGTGGTTTGCGTTCACTGGAATGAGCGAAAGAGAGGGATTGGACAGATGAAAGTGGATGACACAGCAGTTAATGCATGTGGGGGAAAGGTGGTGGGATGTTCCAAGGTAGTGGGTAGGCAGTGCAGAGGCTGCACGGTGTTGGTGGTATGGGAGGCTGGGGAGATGTGAGAATGAGATACAGTAGGTGACCATAAAAGTGGCAGCGCACGAGACTTGGTGAGACGTGGATGCAGTAGTAGAGATGGAAAGTGTGTCTGAGTGTAGAGGTAGCTGAGTGTGTCACTTACCTGGCAGAGCATAGAAGGTCACTGGGCTTCCTTTGGCACTGCTGGCCATTCCTCCACATCTTTGGGACCACACTGACCTGGGTGGCACCCTCAAGATCAGTGTTTGAGCCAGACCAATATTAGAGTCAACAAAATTTATATATTAATCAAATGTTTTTTAAAGTATTCAAATGAAATGTAAGGAATTTTCAAAGCTACATGTGAATCACTATCTTCAAAAATGTTTCCACTAATGAACACACAGGAATCAAGTGTGGGTAAGCAGCTAATTGACAGGATTATAGAAGCAAACGGGAACATCCCACTTTATTTAGATTTAGCTGTAGCCACAACCATCCCTGTGGTTTTCCAATCACATTTTATATGGCAGAAATGTTTCGTTGGAAATTGTTAAACAGAAACTATGTTTTTGTTAAACAAAGGTAAATATTTTGATAACTAATAAGCTAACAATTACAAGATAAATAATTAATTATGTTTTCACACATCCGTATTTCCTCAATTTCATTAACAGAACAAGAGATCCCTCAAACAATCATCACACTGGGCACATGCTGTTCAACATGTTGAATTATAGGACTAATTAAAAACTCCTGCTGTTTTGTATTGTGTCATTCTGAATTTCAGAAATATTCTAAAGAATTGTCGAAATAACTTTGTTTAATTAGTAACCTCATGAATGCTGCCTACAGTAGTATATGCACGCAGCCAGGTAAATTCTATAATAACTGGCCAGTCTGCTTTGCTTAATTACAGTCAGTTATTAACACTGTATTTTAGGGACCAGTCATTCTTCCAAACAGTGCTTTTAAATCAACAAGTGCATACACGGTATGATACATGTTTGAAGCAGATTCAACTCAGACCTAGACGGAGACTCTATCACTGTGCCACAAGACCCTTTCAAAGCAGTTTTGACTTACAGTGATAATAAATTTGTGCCAAACCACTGAGTCTAAAGACTTGAACCTATTTTTGCAGTGAATAGAATGAAGCAACCGAGTCTCACTTTGTTTTATCTTAGTGTCAGCGCAGACCTTAATCCCAAATTCAGACTGTCTTCAACTACAATATGTTAAATCAACCATTGCTCACCAATGATATAGCCATGGGAAAAATGCATCCTTAAGTTATGGTTACATTGTGCGATCAGTCAGCAGTGATAATTGCTGAAAATGGTGGGCTGACAACTATTCTGCTATATTATTGGTTGTTTATCCATTTCGCTCTTTGCCAGTAGATTTTGGAAGGTGGCAGCTATGTTTCAAATCACATATTGGCAGTGGTTGACATCACGTACTCATATAACAGTACTATCCACTGTTTCAGTGTTATACATATTCCATTCGTGATGGTTACATGGAAGAAACCCTTTTGGTGGGATGTTAGCAAGGACATTCAGGGCATTTGCTGGCAAAATGCAGAGTAGAAGACCATGCTGTTAAGTAACACTTAATGCTGGTTTGATGCCCAAGCAGCCATTTTTGACATTAACATTCAATTTTCATCCTCTGGCTAGTGCTATTTAAATATGTGAACTGTTAACTGCAACGACTTACATGTTGGTTGTTGATAGACTACTAAGTTTTGATGAAATTTTGCAGAAATGCTGTGAGGTTACAAGTTTTGGTTCTGACTTCAAGGGTTCTGGTCAGACCACTTTCACCCAGTCATGAGTGCTATAACGACTATCCCTCTAGGCCAGGAATGCATCAGTGTGATTGAATAGACACTGCACAGAAAGTAGCCAAGCAGCCAACAAAGGGAGGAAGACAAGTGGGAGAAGGACCCTGAACTAATGGCATTATCCATCCCGGATCTTTAGGTAACATTCCCATTAGTGGGACCTCAGCAAAAAGCAATATGTGTGACCTGTAAACAGAAAATGCTAGAAATAGTCTGCAAATCTGCAGTATCTGTGGAGATAGAATCAGAGCTAATGAATTTGATTTTATCTCTGAAATTGAATAAGTCTTGAGTGAGTTAAAACATTTTGCTAAAATGTTTCAGTCAATTTATCAGTCTGACTTAAGGTTTATGATTGACCTAGCATTAATTATCATATGTGGAAGAGATTTCAAAATGTCTGCCATTAAGTTTATGTCAATATATTCCATAATTCTATTCCAGTAAGTCTGACTCTGACTTCTTACATGGATGCACATAGTGCTGGACTCCATATTCAGTGGAAATAGATTCTATCTACCTTATTAGTCTCCCTTAAAATCTTGAAAATCAGTTAAATCATTTTTAAGCTTCAAAGATCCAGGAAATATAACACTGATTTGTGTAAACTCTCCTTACAATTAAATCCTCAGAGCCCAGGTATCATTCTGTTAAATATTTTGTTACTATCCCAGCTGGTAGTGATATTGGACAAATCTGATGTCTGAATCAAATCTGGCTTGATAGAGATCATAAGTATTATTTTTGTAGTTTGTTAGCATGGTGGTAGTCACTGAATATATTTGCATGAGGCTACCAATGCTTTTTTTTAACAAAAGAACATCAATATGCAATATTAACAAGCTAAGCTCTGTTTCTCTCTATATGAGACAACTTGATATATTCTTAATATAAACAACAAAACAAAGATTCTACTCTTTTCCCAACAACATCCTTTACAGATACTCAATCCCAGTGAATTATTATTTTTATCATAATTTTAATCTTTATTTCTGAACTAGTACTATGCAGTTTTGATGAAGTAGAGGTTTCTTTCCAGTCCTGAGAACCTGGAATTATTTACAGTTCTCACTATTTGGAGTCCTCTACAAAATTCTCACAATCTGGAAATTTCTACCAAGTAAATATTCACAGTGTGGGGTTTTCTACAAACTAATATGCCCTTCTGCTGACATGAAACAGTTCTTCTCAACAGAAACATTATTCAGGCCTCTGACTATCTGGTTCTGTATAGGCCATAAAACTCAGTATTATAAGACTACGGGCTCTGGCGACTTTCTGGCAATAGGTTGAGCCCCACACCTCAGGAAGGACATACTGGCACTGGAGCGTGTCCAGCGGAGATTCACACGAATGATCCCTGGAATTGTAGGCCGAACATATGATGAACGGCTGAAGATCCTGGGATTGTATTCATTAGAGTTTAGAAGGTTGAGGGGAGATCTAATAGAAACTTACAAGATAATGCATGGCTTAGAAAGGGTGGACGCTGGGAAGTTGTTTCTGTTAGGTGGGGATACTAGGACCCGTGGGCACAGCCTCAGAATTAGAGGGGGTCAATTTAGAACGGAAATGAGGAGACATTTCTTCAGCCAGAGAGTGGTGGACCTGTGGAATTCATTGCCACGGAGCGCAGTGGAGGCCGGGACGTTGAATGTCTTCAAGGCAGAGATTGATAAATTCTTGATCTCACAAGGAATCAAGGGCTACGGGGAGAGTGCGGGTAAGTGGAGTTGAAATGCCCATCAGCCATGATTAAATGGCGGAGTGGACTCGATGGGCCGAATGGCCTTACTTCCACTCCTATGTCTTATGGTCTTATGGTCTTAATAGTAGTGAAGACTTGTGCTAAAGAACTTGCTGCTCCCCTAGCCAAACACTTCCAGTATAATTACAACACTGGCATCTACCCGCTAATGTGGAAAATTGCCCTGGTATGTCCTGTACATAAAAACCAGTGCAATTCCAACCCAGCCAATTACCACCCCATCACTCTACTGTCGATCATCAGTAAAGTGATGGAAGGTGTCATCAACAATGCTATCAAGCTTGATATCATTGATTATTGCTCAGCAATAATCTGCTCATTGTCACCCAGTTTGGGTTCTGACAGGACCAGTCAGCTCCTGACATCACTACAGCTTTGGTTCAAACATGGACAAAAGAGATGAATTCCAAAAGTGAGCTGAGAGTGACAACCCTCGAAATCAAGGCTGCATTCAACCGAATGTCACATCATAGAGTTCTACTGGGGCAAACTCTCTGGTGGTTGCAGTCAAACCTGTCACATAGGAAGGTGGATGTTGTTGTTGGAGTTGAGTCATCTCAGCTCCTGGAAATCTCTGCAGGGGTTGCTGAGGGTAGTGTCCTAGGCCCAACCATCTTCAGCTGCTTCATCAATGATCTTCCCTCCATCATAAGGTCAGATGTGGGGTTGTCAGCCAATGATTGCACAATGTTCAGTGCCATTCACAACTCCTCAGCTAATGAAGCAATCCATTTTCATTATGCAACAAGATCTGGACAATATCCAGGCTTGGGCTGACAAGTGGCAAGTAACATTCATGCTACACAAATACCAGGTTATGACTAGCACCAATAATAGATAATTTAACCTTCACCCCTTGACATTCAATGGTGTTACCGTCACTGAATCCCCCCACTATCAACATCCTAAGGGTTATCGTTGACTGGAAATTCAGCTGGACTGATAAAAAAATACAATGGATACATGGACAGGTCTGAGGCTAGGAATCCTGCAGCGAGCAACTCACTTTCTGACTCCCCAGAGCCTGTCTACTATTTACAGAGCACAAGTCAAGACCGTGATGGAACACTCCCCACTTGCTTGGATGAGTGCAGCCCCAACAACACTCAAGAAGCTTCACACCATTCAGGATAAAGCAGATCGTTTGATTGGCGCTATATCTGCAAGGACCCATTCCCTCCACCATTGATGCTCAGTAGCAGCAGTGTGTATTATCTACAAGATGCACTGCAGAAATTCACTAAAGATCCTCAGGCATCACCTTCCAAACCCACGAACACTTCCATCTAGGAGGACAAGTGCAGCAGATATATGGGAACACCACCGGCATCAAGTTACCCTCCAAGTCATTCACCATCTTGACTTGGAAATATATCACTGTTCCTTCACTGTTGCTTGGTCAAAATCCTGGAATTCCCTCCCTAATGGTATTGTGCGTCAATCCATTGAAGGTGGGCTGACGCAGTTCAAGAATGTAGCTCAACACCACCATCTCGATGCAATTAGGGTTTGGCAATAAATGCTGGCCAGCCAGCGATGCCCACATCCCACAAAAAAATGAATAAATAAAAAGTAAACTTTTAGAAAAAAATGCCACAAGTATCTGACTGAGGCTTTTAATTTAAATCATATGCTTTTTGGAAACGATGTCTTTAGTTCACTGTTCCAAATCGCCTTTTGCCTTCATTAAGAAAAACTGTCACTTCCACAGAGTTGAAAGCAAAATTTATTTTACATTTGCTTTAACATCCAAATTCCCAAATTATAGTTATATATATATATATCTTTATCACACCAGTCTGCATTTCTCTGAGAACCATAATGTGTGGTATTGTATTAATTATAGGACTTCTGGTGTAGTCTGATTAGGGCTTTACGTAGCTGATGCAACTTCTTTCACCTTATATTCTAGTCGTCAGGCTAAAAAGGCCAGCATCCCATTCCCCATTGGGTTCTCTACCCATTTATAATTATTTAACGATTTATACCTGGGCCACAAGTTGATTTGGATTTCCAATGTCTTTAGCTTTTTACCATTTAGGAAATGCCCTTTCTTTGCATTTTAGGCCCAAAAGAGATTGTTGATTAATTGTTTACATTGAATCGGGACAGAGGAGGATAATGGGACATGTAATCAGCATCTCCAAGAGGGGCAGGTAAGAAAAGGATCCTAAAGGAAGACAGTCAGAGACAAAGCTAGATTCATTAGAGCTGAGTTCTGAGGAAGGGTCACTGGACCCGAAACGTAAGCTCTGTTTTCTCCTCCACAGATGCTGCCAGACCTGCTGAGCTTTTCCAGCAACTTTGTTTTTATTCATTAGAGCTGATTGGAATTGGCTCTTGCCCTACTGCAGAGAAAGGAGATACATATTGGAGAGACTTTGGTAAATGATTAAGGTCTTTCGTATTCTTAAATGTTAACGTACTATAGTACTCAACTGGTGGTAAAATTAACAAAATGTTTAAAAGGCAATGTAAGTAAGTTAGAATTACAATTAAATAATTAAAATTCATTCAGAAGGCAATTCAGGAGATGTGTCAGGGCTACAGCATATGAGAGCACCTGCATACCATTGAAACCCTGTGCAAACATGTCTGTAGTGAGTCACAAAACCACAGAAGTATTATGGAGCAGAAGGAGGCCATTCAGTCCATCGTGGCTACACTGATTTGTTAAATAAGTGTTTGAAGTTTGAATAGCATGGGCTCATATTTGATGAGCTGGAAACTGAACTGCAGACACTGCAGAATATCAGGGAAGGGGAAAGTTGTCTGGATTTTTGAAGTCACACAGATTAGGATAGAGTCCTAAAGTCTGAAGAAGACTCCTACCAGGCTCAAAACATGAACTCTGTTTTTCTCTCTCCGTAGATGCTGCCAAACCTGCAGAGTTTCTCCCTTGTTCTCTGTGTTTGTTTCAGATTTCTAGCATCTGCAGTAGTTCGTCTTTATTGGAGACATGGCTGACAGGTGGTGATTCGGTTCCAGTTCATGGGCCACTGGCATCAGTGCTGAGGACAGTGAGGCCTGTACAGTTGTGACAGTCTACATCTGAATCATACTAGGGCTAGTATTTTTGCAATAGCATAACTAGGGAAGTAGAAAGGATTTTAAACTAAAGCCTGGTGGCAAACTATCAAATGGAGAAAGGTGTGGAATATCAAAGAGTAGGGACAAGGTAAGTGAGAAAAATAGTAACAAAGGAGATGAAGGTCAGAGAACAGCAGGAAGGGACAGAGAGTAAAATACTGAAGAATGCACCGACAATCAAGATTGGATGCTACACAGATAACAAAAAGACAAAAGTAAAGGCTCTGTATCCTAATGCGCACAGCATTCACAACAAAGTAAACAAATTGATAGCACACATTGAAGTAAATAATCTGATAGCCATTACAGAGACATGTCTCTGTAACGAAAAGGCCTGGGTCCTAAATAACGAAGGGTACATACGGTTTAAAAAATTACGAAGCTACATAACAGTGGAGCAGTAACACCAGTTATGAAGGACTATCGTATACTCCACCATGATCCTGATCTAAGAATGGACTACATTGTATCAGTGTACAGCCTCAGTCAGGAAGTAACAGATTCATTAGTTATTTTCACAAAGGATACATCTTCTCCAATGCTAACCATTCTGGTAAGGCTTCTTTCCCTCAAAACACAACAAGAACACAAGAGTTCTCAAGGTTATAGGGATCATGCAGCTTTCAGGTATTGGGTGTAAACCTGTATGAAGTGATCATAGATCACTACTGCATTGATGAAATGGAAGCTGTAGTGATTGGAATGAGGTCAGCCAGGAGGACCGCATAGAATATGTGTTCTCTAATTGGGCTGTAAATCTGGTCCAGTCAGGGAGCCCTGGCTTACAGATCAGAATGGGAGTCCTGTTCACTCTGAAAGCTGGCTCTGAGGGAGCTGGATCAGTGTCAAGGACTCTCCATGTGTAAAGAAAGGGTGACTTAGTGACATGATACCATCCTCTGTGGAGTTATTTCAGAAGCCTTTTCTATTGATGAAGTCTCCTGCATTGTGATGTGGCCTCCACAATATAACATGCATACAATCCTTTGTGCCCTGAACCTGGGTGAAATCGTCTCTGTTATTGAAACCTGCTACTCAGGCTACAGCACTGACCCTGTCACAGGGGAATGAGATGAAGCTGTGTGATCAGTAAAGAGTGTCTTACATTATACTTACAGATCAAGTTGAGAGGGAGTCAATTCAATCTCCATGTGCACTCATAGACTTTGTGCTTTGTGGCCCACAGATGCCTTTTTAAGGACTCCTAGGTATACTTCTGCCTCCCAGAAATGCCTATCTTTTATTTGCAAGGACCAATGATACTGTTATAATTGTTTCTGAGCATTTATACCCTTCAAGTGCATGATTGATGCATTTGCCCCTAGAATGGCCTCCTGTCACCACAAATGGAGCCATGTTGTGACAAATAAAACAAAACTCCACCCACTCTAAGTCTGGTTGCAACCATTTTCCATCTGAAGAGTGCATCTAGGAATGGAGAGATCACAGAAGGCAATGCAGGATGCATGATGCACTGTGAACCTCAGGCTTGGAATGGTCATCAGGTTCCCCATCCCAAGCCTTCATGTGCCTTTCTACCTGACATTGCCTGGACTGCCCATTATAACTGATCCCCCACATGTTCCTACTCACCACCTATACTAAGGATTGCAACTCTTATCCATACCCTTGAGCCCCTGTCTACTAGCCCTGCCTACTATCGTGATATGCACTCCCCCACCCCATTAAGGTCATGGTGGTGATGCCTGACTATAAATCTTGTTTCCTACAGTGTCCCATATTCTCCCATGCACTACCAACTAGACCCCCTGCCTTTTCTGTTAAATTCCCCTCTTCAGTGTCCTGTCTCCTCAGCCGCCCAAGCTTGCTGCTTCCAATCCTCAGCACTGATTCCCCCTACTTCTCAATCACAACAGTGTCCCCAGTTACCCCTAACCTCTTGGCATTCATTGCTCAGACCCCAAGGCTGACCGTGAACATACTTGGATGTACAGCCCCAACAGATGATCCAGTCATGTCACAATTGCTCTCTGTGCAGACCCCTGTCCGTTCTATGCAACCCTTAACTGTTAGCACTGGTCCCGCAGGGTTCACTCTGGACTGTAATAAGCCAGAGCCGCTGACCTTGACCTTCCTGAGCAAACAACTGACCGTACCCAAGCCTCTGGACGGTCAGCAAATGTTGTTCTTGGTTGACTGTGCAGCGACCACCCTCTGCTCCCTACCACCACCCCCCACCCCCGCCCTCCGTGCTCGACTGAGGACTACTCCCCTTCAAGATTGAGACATGGTCATTTGGTTGAAGCACATGCAGTGTGTTTGTTGTGCAGGCTGCTGGCAAATGTTGTCAGTGTGAGATTAACAGGGCACAGTGCTGTACAACAACACAACCACCCCCTTGATGGATGACTTCTGAAAGCCATGAAAAAAAACCCATAAAAACTAAACCGCCTGGCCTTTGTAACTGCACTAAGCAACAGAACAGGACAGAAATACTGTGAGGCTTTAAGGTTTTGCCGACGGGGCAAAGCATAAAAAGACAGTGTCTTGAGCGCAAATGCAGGATTAACAGAATTCACCCTTAGCTTTCGCAGTTATTTTTCATTTTCATGTTCTAAATTTTGAATGTAACCTGGTTTGGAAAAAGCATAAGATGTTGTCACTTAAGATTACAGGAAGAAACCTATGAGCCAGAAGCAGTTCTTACGGAAGGAAATGACTAATTTGTCCCAAGTTGAATCCCAAAAGGAACCTTCTGAGAACAACATGAGCACCAGAAGCTTTGATTTACAATTATGTATGGAAGCCAATAAACTCTCCATAAGGTAACCAGATAAGGCAGTGTGTTAGTTGCTTGATCCCAAATAGTTTTTTCATATCTTCCCTGAACTCAGTCTAATCTCAAGTTACACGTTTCACATTGATAAAATAACAATGCTGCCAAGGTACAAATGGCAATATTCTGTTTTGAAGAGTGAACAATAAAGAATAATGACTCCACACAATCAAAACAGGATGTTTTTATAGCCTTCTTGATCAAATCAAACTGTTTTTAAACTTCTGTGCACTTGTTGTAAATGATTTTTTCCACATATTCAATGACTTTGGGCTTCCCAATGTTTAGCTTGAAAATAATGGGGCATCAAATCGAGCGTTAAATGTTTCACTGCCTCAGGAAATCTTGTGGAACCAGATTTCTTTCCTCTCAAATAACATTGCTGAAAGTCCCTAGAATAAGGAGGTAGTGGCTAGTCAGAACATTTCAGAGTCAACCATCTTGCTGCATGCAGGCAGGTAGGTGCTGCAAGAACAAAAGAGAAGTCCTAAAATGTACCCTGGTCCAATCTGTGAGCCGGATGCCGCTCCCTGTGCACAAAGTGTCCTTCTAGTGGCATCCCAATACTAGTTGCTGGTTCACATTGCAATGTAAGTGTGTGATCCTGAAGTATCCTGCAAGTGGATCAGAGAATTTCCATGAGGATGGTGAGAGGTTCGCCAATGTCCATGGACAAAGGGTGTGCATGGCTGTTGGCCATGGATCAGGTCCTAAGATACTGCTTGGTGCTAAGCAACAAGGAGGCTGCTTGCAGCCAGCAGTGAGCTGAAGCTACCAAGTATCCACTTGGATTTCCATGTCAGGAATTCTCAATGTCTAGCTTGCTTTGTGTGTTTGTTTAGATAGGAAGCTGAATATTAATGAGGTGACTTGTGGCATTAGTAATTCTCTGTAATTAGAAACTCACTGCTATCAAGTGAGGAATTTGCCTTACAACAGGCAAATACATAAAAGATATAACCAGTTGCTCTTGTTGTCAGGAGAGGCCTTGCTAGATTTCTTGCACGATTCTTCCACAAAGTTTGCTATCACTCACATCGTTCGCATTGTATGCGTTTCCACGCCTACGTACAGTACATCTACCTGTTCTCCTATGTTAACATGGCATGTTACTTCCACAAAGAACTCCAATGCACTGGTTCAACATGATTTCCTTTTCATAAAATTGTATTGGTTCTAATAGATTACCTTGAACTAATCTGAGTTCCCTGCTATACCTTCTTCCATAATAGCTTCTAATGTTTTCCCTGTGAGAAATGTTAAGCTAACTAGTTTATAATTTCCTGCGCCTGTATCCCTCTTTCTTTTTGAATAAAACTGTTATATTTGCCACCATCCAATCTAATGGGACTTTCTTTGAATCAAGGGAGATTTGGAAAATTCAAACCAATGCCTCGACTATCTAACTAGCCACTTCTTTTAAGACCCTGGGCTGAAGTCCATCAGGAGCCAGCCATTTGTCAGCCTGCTACTTCAACAGTTTACTCAGTACCATTTCGCTGGTGATTGTAATTTTTCTGAGTTCTTCCCTCCTTTTTATTTCTTGATTTTAGCTGTTTCTGGGATGTTACTTGTATCCTCAACAGTGAAGACTGATACAAGATACCTGTAATCTGTTATTTCCATAATCAATTTGGTAAACTCACTTTAAGATCATAAGACCTTAAGAAGTAAGAACAGGAGTAGGTCATTCTGCCATTCAAAAGGATCAACGCTAATCCAACATTTCTTATGTTCACTTTTCTGCATTTTCCGCACAACCCTTGAATCCCCTACTGATCAATAATCTATATATTTCAGCCTTAAATACACTGAAGCATTCTTCTTGCACAGTTCTTTGTGGTAAGGAATTCCAAAGACTCACAACCCTCTGAGAGAAGAAATTCCTTTTCATCTCAGTCTAAAATTGACCCCCTTTGTTCTGACACTAAATGGGAAATGTTTCGTGTCACCATAGTCCAACTTTCTCATTAGTGATAGACAACTAGTGATAGTTTAACCTGTGGATCACCCCGGAGAGGTTGAGAAGGAAGGACTCTCAATCAGTGCAGGAATTAAACCCACACTGTTGGCATCACTCTTCATTGCAGACCAGCTGTCCAGTCAACTGTGCGAATCAAGCCCCTTTGACCAATGTCCATTTTGTTAATTCGTAACACTTTAAATATTTATAAAAACACTTTTTCTATGTTTTTTACATTTTTGGCTAGCTTTCTCCTGTACTTTAATTTTCCTCCCTCCAAAGTATTTTGTTAGTCATTCTTTGCTGTTTTTTATATTCTATCCAATCTTCCGACCAGCCACCTGTGTTTCTACAATTATACGCTTCCCCTTTAACTCTGATACTATCTTTGACATTTTTGGGTCTCCCTTGGAATTTTTCTTGCTCATTGGATTGACCATTGTCTATTCAGTATATTTTGAAATATTTCCTTAAGCAATTGTATAGAATTTATATTTACTTATGAAAACATTCATTGAATTTTAAAAGTCTTCGTCCAGTTTCTTCCTGAGATATATACAATTTAGTTTCAATACTATCTGAAACAAGGGTATTCAGGTAAATTTGAGAAACAATTTTGTAAGATTCTTTGTCCATCTTAAAGATAGACTGGCTTTCTTTACAAAATATATCTCATAATCACACAGTCGTAACCCCCTAGCTGCTAATGTACATGCAGTGTGAATATCTGTACTGACAGCCATGATACTGATTGATAGACAATTTTCCTTCAGCATCAGTCTTTTTTATCTTCCACATTCGGCTCCTGTACTACCACCTGGCCACAGTTTTTGGATATCTCAAAGAAGAAAGGCACAATATAAAGTTATACAGAGGAGGCTAAAGGAAGAGGAGCGTGTCTATACTAACTGTAATTTTTAAAAGAGTAAAGTTTTGTGGAATGAGAGGAATGTGAATTGTGAGGAGAATCCAGTGGTGTGCCAGAAAACCTTGGAGCATATGTTTTGCCCTGTTACAACAAATACTTCTCTTTTGAGGGGCAAATTGGCTTTAAGTAATGCAGGCAAGATTTAACTGATAGCTTTGTACAAACTAGGGATCTTGCAGAGACATGTAGTCACTTAACAGAGATAGTAGGAACTGCCGATACTGGAGGATCTGAAATAACAATGTGTAGAGCTGGGGAACACAGTAGGCCAGGCAGCATCAGAGGAGAAGGAAAGCTGACATTTCGGGTCTGGACCCTTCTCCAGAAATGGGGGAGGGGAAGAGGACTCTGAAATAAATAGAGAGAGTGGGGAGGCGGATGGAAGGTGGATAAAGGAACAGATAGGTGGAGAGGAGACGGACAGGTCAAAGAGACGGAGATGGAGCCAGTAAAGGTGAGTTTAAGTGAGGAGTTAGATGGGGGTTGGTCAGTCAAGGGAAGATGGACAGATCAAGAAGGCAGGGATGAGGCTGGTAGGTACAACGTGGGGGTGGGGGTTGGTCAGTGAGATGGGAGGAGCAGATAGGTGGGAGAAAAGACAGACAGGCCAAGGAGGCAGGGACAAGCTGGGCTGGTTTTAGGATGAGGTCAGGAGTGGGGCGATTTTGAAGCTTATGAAGTCCACATTGAAACCATTGGGCTACAGGGTTCCCAGGCGAAATATGAGATGCTGTTCCTGCAACCTTCGGGTGGCATCGTTGTGGCACTAAAGGAAGCCCTGGATGGACATGTTGTCCAAGGAGTGGGAGGGGGAGTTGAAGTGGTTCGCGACTGGGAGATGCAGTCGTTTGTCACGAACAAAGTGTAGGCGTTCCACAAAGCGGTCTCCAAACCTCCGCTTGGTTTCCCCGATGTAGAGGAGGCCACACTCCACATTCCCCACTAGCCCCACCACCCCCTGCACTTTTCCCTGAAACTGCAAGAAGTGCTACACTTGCCCCTACACCTCGCCCCTCAACCCCATTCCAGGCCCCAAGAAAACCTTCCACATTAAACAGATGTTCACCTGCACATCTGCTAATCTTGTATACTGTATCCGCTGTTCCCGATGTGGCCTCCTCTACATTGGGGAAACCAAGCGGAGGCTGGGAGACCGTTTTGTGGAACACCTACACTTGGTTCGTGACAAACGACTGCACCTCCCAGTCGCGAACCACTTCAATTCCCCCTCTCACTCCTTGGATGACATGTCCATCCAGGGCCTCCTTCAGTGCCACAATGATGCCACCCAGAGGTTGCAGGAACAGCATCTCATATTTCGCTTGGGAACCCTGCAGCCCAATTGTTTCAATGTGGACTTCACAAGCTTCAAAATCTCCCCACTCCTGACCTAAAACCAGCCCAGCTTGTGCCCGCCTCCTTGGCCTGTCTGTCTTTTCTCCCACCTATCCGCTCCTCCCATCTCACTGACCAACTCCCACCCCCACCTCGTACCTACCAGCCTCATCCCTGCCTCCTTGATCTGTCCGTCTTCCCTTGACTGACAAACCCCATCCTAACTCCTCACTTAAACTCACCTTTACTGGCTCCATCCCCACCTCCTTGACCAGTCTGTCTCCTCTTCACCTATCTGCTCCTTTATCCACCTTCCATCCGCCTCCCCGCCTCTCTCTATTTATTTCAGAGTCCTCTTCCCCTCCCCCATTTCTGAAGAAGGGTCCAGACCCAAAACGTCAGCTTTCCTGCTCCTCTGATGCTGCCTGGCCTGCTGTGTTCATCAGTTCTACACCTTGTTATCTCTAGTCACTTAACAACGTGTTTCGCACTGACTGTGCAGTATCACCATGGGAATGAACAGGCAGCATGAAGCTTGCATGCTGCTAGTAATGGAATGAACAGGCAAGGATTAATTGAGCATTACAACCCCATCCTAGATTTTTTTTGGAGCAGCGAGTGCTATCCAATTTTGCCCGTAATGTTTTATATTATTAAAAATTGTTTCTAACTATGAAATTCAACATACAGTTGTTTGGCTTTGTTAAAATATGTCAAAAATATCAATTAAGAGTGATTATTAACAGTAGTGCAGTAACATATAGGTCACCTGCATTGTTCTGCTACAAGAATAAGACAGGAAATGATTAATTCAAAACTAAAATGAGATATATTTTGAAGCAAGAGTTAATTACAAGTGACATTTACTGATTGTTTATAGTTCTTGGCAGTAAAAGCACCAAGTGAATGATTAGAAGTGTGAGTTAACCTCAGTTTATAATGAAACATCGTCACTGACTAAATACCATTGAAATAAAAAGAATAAGTGATATGTTGTACTTCAGGCAAAGAATAAGAAACACACATACTCAAATGTTTTCTTTCTTCTTTTAACTGATTGTTACAATAAGACAGTGACAGTATTGCTTTAGTAAAGTAACATCCAGAAATCTGTGATGGTGTCCTAACCTTACCAACTCCTGTTCACTTTTCATCTGTTCACTTGTTGGTTCCATGTCCAGTCATGGCTTAATTTTAAAATATACATTTTTGTATGTAAGATAACAAGGTGTGGAGCTGGATGAACACAGCAGGCCAAGCAGCATCAGAGGAGCAGGAAGGCTGACGTTTCGGGCCTAGACCCTTCTTCAGAAATGGGGGAGGGGAAGCGGATTCTGAAATAAATAGGGAGAAGGGGGAGGCGGATAGAAGATGGATAGAGGAGAAGATAGGTGGAGAGGAGACAGACAGGTCAAAAAGGCAGGGATGGAGAAGGTAAGGGTGAGTGTAGGTGGGGAGGTCGGGAGGAGATAGGTCAGTCCAGGGAGGACGGGCGGGTCAAGGGGGCGGGATGAGGTTAGTAGGTAGGAGATGGGGTGGGGCTTGAGGTGGGAGGAGGAGATAGGTGGGAGGAAGGACAGGTTAGGGAGGCGGGGACAAGCTGGGCTGGTTTTGAGATGCGGTAGAGGGAGGGGAGATTTTGAAGCTTGTGAAGTCCACATTGATACCATTAGGCTGCAGGGTTCCCAAGTGGAATATGAGTTGCTGTTCCTGCAACCTTCGGGTAGCATTGTTGTGGCACTGCAGGAGGCCCAGGATGGACATGTCATCTGAGGATTGGGAGGGGGAGTTGTTTAGTGCGAACTGAGCATAGGTGTTCTGCAAAGCGGTCCCCAAGCATCTGCTTGGTTTCCCCAATGTAGAGGAGGCCACAACTGGAACAGCGGATGCAGTATACCACATTAGAGATGTGCAGATGAACATCTGCTTGATGCGGAAAGTCTTCTTGGCGCCTGGGATGGGGGTGAGGGGGGAGGTGTAGGGGCAGGCGTATCACTTCCTGCGGTTGCAGGGAAAAGTGCCGGGTGTGGTGGGGCTGGAGGGGAGTGTGGAGTTGACAAGGGAGTCATGGAGGGAGTGGTCCCTCCGGTAAGCAGACAAGGGTGGGGAGGGAAAAATGTCTTTGGTGGTGGGGTCGGATTGCAGATGGCAGAAGTGTCGGATGATGATGCATTGGATCCCAAGGTTCTTGGGGTGGTACGTGAGGATGAGGGGGATTCTGTTTTGGTTGTTATTGTGGGGAGGGGGTGTGAGGGATGAGTTGTGGGAAATGTGGGAAAGGGCATTCTCAACGACTGAGGGGGGGAAGTTGCAGACCTTGAAAAATGAGGACATCTGAGATGTACGGGAGTGGAATGCCTCATCCTGGGAGCAGATGCAGTGGAGGCAAAGGAATTAGGAATAGGGGATGGCATTTTTGCAGGAAGGTGGGTGGGAGGTAGTGTACTCTAGGTAGCTGTGGGAGTCGGTGGGCTTGAAATGGATATCGGTTTCTAGGTGGTTGCCAGAGATGGAGACAGAGAGGTCCAGGAAGGAGAGAGACGTATTGGAGATGGTCCAGGTGAACTTAAGGTTGGGGTGGAAGGTGTTGGTGAGGTGGATGAACTGTTCGAGCTCCTCGTGGGAGCATGAGGCAACGCCGATACAGTCATCAATGTAATGGAAGAAGAGGTGGGGTTTAGGGCCAGTGTCAGTATGGAAGAAGGATTGTTCCACGTAACCTACAAAGAGGCAGGCATAACTTGGGCCCATGCGGGTACCCATGGCCACCCCCTTTGTATGTACAAAGTGGGAGGAATTGAAAGAGAAGTTCTTGAGGGTGAGGATGAGTTCGGCTAAGCAGATGAGGGTGTCAGTGGAGGGGGACTGCTCGGGCCTGCGGGACAGGAAGAAGCGGAGGCCCTTTAGGCCATCTGTATGGGGAATACAGGTGTATATTGGCTGGAAGTCCATGGTAAAGATGAGGTGTTGAGGACCGGCGAATTGGAAGGTCTGGAGGAGGTGGAGGGCGTGGGTAGTGTCATGGATGTAGGTAGGGAGTTCCTGGACCAAGGGGGAGAAAATGGAGTCGAGATAGGTGGCAATAAGTTCGGTGGGTCAGGAGCAGGCGGAGACAATGTATCGACCAGGGCAGTCAGGTTTGTGGATTTTGGGAAGACGATAGAAGCGGGTGGTGCGGGGTTGGGGAACAATGAGGTTGGAGGCTGTTGGTGAGAGGTCACCTGAAGTGATGAGGTTGTGGCTGATGTGGGAGATGATGTTTTGGTGGTTGGGGTTGGGGTCATGATCCAGGGGGCGGTAGGAGGAGGTGTCGGAGAGTTGGTGCCTGCCCTCAGCGATGTAGAGGTCAGTGCGCATACTACAACTGCGCCTCCCTTGTCCGCGGGTTTTATGGTGAGGTTGGGATTGGAGCGGAAGGAGCGGAGGGCTGCACGTTCTGCGGCGGAGAGGTTGGAGTGGGTGAGAGGGGTGGAGAGGTTGAGGCGATTGATGTTTCGACGGCAGTTGGAGATGAAGCGGTCGAGGGAGGGTAACAGTCCCTGGGGTGGTGTCCAGGAGGAAGGGATGTGTTGGAGGCGGTAGATGGAGTCAGTAGAGGGAGGGTTAGGCTCACAGTTGAAAAAGTAAGCGCGGAGGCAGAGGCGACGGAAAGACTGCTCAATGTCCAAACGTGACCAGTATTCGTTGATGTGTGGGTGGAGGGGGACAAAAGTGAGCCCTTTACTGAGGACTGACCGTTCATCCTCAGTAAGGGGGAGGTCTGGGGAGAAGGTGAAGACTCGGCAGAGCTGGGTGCTACAGTCTCCTCTGGAGCTGCTGGCTGTGGAGGCGATGGGTGGAGTGATGTCGGTGTCGGTGGTCGGCCGTGCGGTGTTGGCTGTGGGCGGAGTTGTGCTGGTGGTGGTGGGCGGAGTTGCGTCGGCGTCGGTAGTGGCCAGAGATGCGTCGGCATCGGGTGGCCATGGGTACCTGCATGGGCCCAAGCTATGCCTGCCTCTTTGTAGGATACGTGGAACAATCCCTCTTCCAGAGCTAAACTGGCCCTAAACACTACCTCTTCCTCCATTACATTGATGACTGTATCAGCGCTGCCTTGTGCTCCCACGAGGAGCTCGAACAGTTCATCCACTTCACCAACACCTTCCACCCCAACCTTAAGTTCACCTGAACCATTTCCAATATGTCTCTCTCCCTTCTGGACCTCTCTGTCTCCATCTCTGGCAACCACCTAGCAACCGATATCCATTTCAAGCTCACCGACTCCCACAGCTACCTCGAATACATCTCCTCCCACCCACCTTCCTGCAAAAATGCCATCCCCTATTCCTAATTCCTTTGCCTCCACTGCATCTGCTCCCAGGATGAGGCATTCCACTCCCGTACATCTCAGATGTCCTCATTTTTCAAGGACCTCAACTTCCCACCCTCAGTGGTCGTGAACCATTTCAACTCCCCCTCCCAATTCTCAGACGACATGTCCATCCTGGGCCTCCTGCAGTGCCACAACGATGCTACCCGAAGGTTGCAGGAACAGCAACTCATATTCCGCTTGGGAACCCTGCAGCCCAATGGCATTAATGTGGACTTCACAAGCTTCAAAATCTCCCCTCCCTCTACGCATCCCAAAACCAGCCCAGCTTGTCCCCGCCTTCCTAAATTGTCCTTCCTCCCACCTATCCCTTCTTCCTACCTCAAGCCCCACCCCCATCTCCTACCTACTAACCTCATTCCGCCCCCTTGACCTGTCCGTCCTCCCTGGACTGACCTATCTCCTCCCTACCTCCCCACCTACACTCACCTTTACCTTCTCCATCCCCTCCTCTTTGACCTGTCTGTCTCCTCTCCACCTATCTTCTCCTCTATCCATCTTCTATCCGCCTCCCCCCTCTCCCTATTTATTTCAGAATCCGCTTCCCCTCCCCCATTTCTGAAGAAGGGTCTAGGCCCAAAACGTCAGCATTCCTGCTCCTCTGATGCTGCTTGGTCTGCTGTGTTCATCCAGCTCTACACCTTGTTATCTCAGATTCTCCAGCAACTGCAGTTCCTACTATCTCTGAAGCAATTTTTTGTATGTAAACTCTCTGTTGGCCTTGCCCCTCTCTTCTCAGAACTTTCTCCAGCTCTGCAAGATCTCTGTACTTCAGCAGTTCTCACCTCTTGATTTCTTTCTCACCACCTTCAGCAGCCCTACCTTCAATACAGAAACTTCTGAGCTCAGGAATTACCTTCTAAACCCTGGGGTCTCTCTTTGTGTGAAAACTACCTCTTTGATCAGTCATCTGACTAACTGGGCAGAACTTTCTTTCTTTGAAACTAAGTGAGAGGAGCTTCTGCTCAGCGTTAGACATGCTTTCCCATACAATTCCATTTTACCCAGTTTATTAATAATCCATGTGCGGCAAATTGTAGTGGCAGGCAGGCAGGAATTTTTATTCCCCACCAGCACCTTCTAGGCACAATACTTAAAAGGCACTGAACAGCACCTCACTCTCTGCAAGCCAGAACCATCAATGTTCCTCAGCTCATCACTCTCACCCACCCTTGGATATTCAAAGACATGCCAGAAGACAGCTCTACACTTAAGCACTGCCTCCTTACATGTGCACCAGTAAGGCATCTGTGAGAGAAGGGATGTGGTGTTTCCCAGAGGCAGCAACTGCAGGCCATCCCGAGTGACCAAGCAGCCTGCAGAAGTCAGGACCTGTAGGAAGAATAGGAGAGCCTTGATAGAGTGCCAGAAGAGGATGACTGATCTACTGCATTCCGTCAAGATAAATACCATTGTCTATTCAATTCTTCATGCTTCTTCAAGTATGAGTTCATACTGTAAGGTTGGAGAGGACTGTTATACACAGGATTAGGGGTCAGGCATCTTCATTAGATGCCTCATCTGCGATCAGTGTCTGTCACTGCACTGCGCCAACCAATGTAGCACCACTTGCACCACCGTGCTCCTGCCTCTCACACATCTGCCAGGATTCACACTTGAGCAAAACAGATATTCAGCAGCTCCTGCACCAACAGCTCACGAAACTTTCACCAGAACTGGGAGAACCCGTACATCTGATAGTTTTCCAAAGGCTTGCATTGAACAAAGACACAATCAGAAAAGGTGGTTTTGAGATGACCATTCCTACAGGAATATCAGGAAAACATACTATATCAAGTTTTATTGACTTCCATCAATTCTAGCTCATTAATCACACTGAACCACTTTTCAATTGGAACCCGTTAACTTCTAACTTTCCCTGTGCTGCCTGATGCTTACAATTAATGTACATGGACAATCACAGCTCCAGGATTCACACCTCTATTTGTATCTATCAGTGATATAGAGGTGTTGGTGTTGGACTGGGCAGGACAAAGTCAGAAATCATACAACACCAGGTTATAGTCCAACAGGTTTATTTGAAAACACAAGCATTTGGAGTCTTACTCCTTATTCAGGTGTTAGTGAGAGAAGTAGTATCAGACATAGAATTTATAAGTAAAAGATCAAAGGGTCACACACACACACACACACACACACACACACACACACACACACACACACACACACACAC
>JAHRHZ010000087.1:4460503-4499398 GCA_024137785.1 Ginglymostoma cirratum | reverse complement strand
CACACACACACACACACACACACACACACACACACACACACACACACGTGAATCTATGGGGTGAATTTCTATTTGCACATTCATTCTATTTTGTTCAAAAAGCACACAATTTATAGACAGTCAGTCAATGTCGCATTTTATAAATTCCTACTTTAGAAATAAAACCAGTCTGACTCCAAACCAAAACACAACAGATTCTAAACAAAGCATAACGTGCATTGTCTGACCAAAATGTCACCTCTTCTTTACGTTGACAAAGCTTTTAGTGCTCTCAGGACAGTGACTTCAAAGGAATTTGGTGATTTACGTATACATATTAATCAATTAAAACCTACTAACTGATTAAAGATTTAACAGCATCTTAGGTTTATTTAGTACATCCTCATCAGTGGTGTGAACCTTTGATCTTTTAGTTATAAATTCTGTATCTGATACTACCTCTCTCACTAACACCTGAGGAAGGAGTAAAACTCCGAAAGCTTGTGTTTTCAAATTAACTTGTTGGATTATAACATGGTGTCGTGTGATTTCTGACCCGTATTTATCAACGCAGGTGCAGTGCTCATGGACCTCTGCTGATGCCTCTTATTGCTTCTCTTCTTCTGCAGGGGGGTATCTGATGAAAGGGTCCCTCACCACCTTCAATCGAGAAGATGCAGAGATTGTAGGTGAGCAATGGAAGAAGACCTGTACTAAATGGAGATTAGATATATGCAGACATCTAGTGAAGAAAGCTTCCAGTCTGCTCCTCCCATAAGCTTAATCGAACCTTGGGTAAGGATGCCACGTCATGACATTAATAATTGTTTATGTTTTTCTCTGTGATGTCCAAATCCCAGCCGTAAGCAAATGCCAGATGAGGAAGAACTCCATCTCCCAAGTCCATTTCTCCCAGTCTCACATAGCACAACCAGAGGAGGAATATCTGGGATCTTCAGAGGAAACATAGTCAAGAACTTTCTCCCCATCCTGAACCAGTGCAGAGACATTCAGTGCGTGATCTATCTAGAGTGCACCAGGGACACATTGTCGTGAATACGGTACTGGCACAGGCCCACAGTCAGAGGAAGGAAGACATGGCCAAGCTCTCCGACACATGAAGGACTGCAGGAGAACAGGCTCTTGCTGACCCTAGGACTGATGAAGAGTCTCTGGACTCCGCCATTAAGGTCCTGGCAGAACTGCAAACACAAACAGGCTAACATCTGCCTGAGATCAACTGCAGTCAGCAGTGAAGGGCAGAGGAGCCTGCTTATGCTCTGACAGAGAGACACAGACAGGCACTCATGTGTTGTCATCTCAGGACATTCCAGAGGTGCTCTGCTGCATCACCCCTGCTATGGCAGGGATCCAAATTCCTCCATCAGACCAGGTGGAGGATGTTGTGTTGGCACGTGCACAGGAGACCATTCCCCTCTCCCCCAACAATCCCTCACCTCCTGAAAGCTGGAGCCCTCAAGGCACAGACCAACAGAAAACAACCATCCAGTAATCTGAGGAAAGTGGCAGAGCAGTCCGCAGGCTTCCTCCAGTTCAGCTTGGGCTACTGAGGTGGCACCATAACAGTACGAAAAGAAAGATGAAGTAGTATCATAGTGGGTTATAGGGGGATAGGTCTTGGTGGGATGCTCTGAGGTTCAGTGTGGACTTGTTGGGCCGAAGGGCCTGTTTCCACACTGTAGGGATTCTATGATTCTACGATTCTTACTTTGGGTGCACAGTGTTAACCTTCTATACAACATTACACTTGAAACAAATACGGCACTTTGTATGACAGTCAGTGGCCTATTTCTATCTGTTAAGATGTCTGCCTCTTGATTTTCTCTTTCAGACTATCTTGAGGACCGATGATTACCCCAGAAAGAGTCATTGAACACAGAAACAGACCCAAGAACAAAGTTCCTGGAAAAGCTCAGCAGGTCTGGCAGCATCTGTGAAGGAGAAAACAGAGTTAACATTTCAGGTCTGGTGATCCTTCCTCAGAACAGAAACAGACCCCTTGGTCCAATTCGTTCATACTGACCAAGTTTCTCAAACTAAAGTAGTCCCACTTGCCTGCATTTGGCCAATATCCCTCTAAACCTTTCCTATTCCTGCACCTGTCCAAATGTCTTCACATAGACATCGCATGCTTCAATGCATACTGTGCTGAGGCTTGGCTCTTCTTCACTGCTGTTCACTGGGAGGACATGACCTCGGGAAAATGGGAAGATAAGTTGGATGGTTGGGTTTCAGAATTTATTCAATATAAGGTAGCCATCTATGTGTCAGTGACAGGTGGACGTCCCTAGAAAACTACACTTCAGGTCATGCAACAGCTGCTGTGTAAAGCTCTGGCCAGAAACTGAGCAGGAGGTTATTGGCACAAAGGGATCAAAATCATTCACTATTTATGTCAAACAGAATATCAATAAAAACCAAAAGAACTGCAGATGCTGTAAATCAGGAACAAAAACAAAGTTGCTGGAAAAGCTCAGCAAGTCTGGCAGCATCTGTGGAGGAGAAAACAGAGTTAATGTTTCAGGTCCAGTGACCCTTCCTCAGAACAGAATATCAATGTTTCCTAACTTCGAAAGAAGCATTCTATCAAAGTTAGGAATGCTTCACCTCCACAACTGGCTATTCTTTCTGACTGTCTAGAAATAGTCATACAAAGTGATTTGTTCTCCAGTCAAGCCACCAACAGGTTCATAAAGACCCATGTACCTTGTCTCTTACTTGGCTGCCTCAGCTCCGTAATGGCTCCCTTAACATTTATGTGAGACTCCCCTTCTTCATCTTCAGAGGAGATAGGTGCCTGGTCCATCTGTCCTTCTTCAATGTTCTCACCCTGCCATTTGAGCTAAGTTGTGTACAATGCACAAAACAATCTCTATGCAGGATACTCTGGGGAACTAGTACTTGCATAATCCTCCTAAAAGTTTCAGGCAATGGAAGCACATTTTCAGAAGACCAATTATCTGTTAAAGATTATCCTACTGGATGCATGGGTAGCACAGTAGTTTTATTCAACATCAGTATGTGCACTGAGGTAATTGGCCATATCCTCTGTGGCAGTCTTTGTCACACGCGAGCGAGTCCTAAAGATGACGTGTGTGCAAACATTAGTGGAACCTGGTAGCTGTGCTGAATGTAAGTGTTGTGCCAGCTCCTTGGATAATGGCTGCTTGCCTGCAGGATTGTTGGTTCTGGTCACCAACAGACTGCATAGTAAGAGAGTGAAATCCCCTCCTGTTCATAAATCTGGCTGCATAATGACTGGGAGCTCTGAGTACCTTGTGCATGTAGCTGATGGCCCTTTCACATGAGCAACGCAGCAGTTGCTGCAAATTGACTGTTTGTTTGTGCACATTGGCTGTCTGGGCCATGATAAACTCATCAGTCTGTATTACTTTCCTTGGAAAGGACGTGGTGAACTCATGAATGCACTTGTGGGCTTTTGATTCAGAGATGGCACACATGGTGCAGGTTGAGATTTGAAAGGATCTGCAGGGCAGCAGTGGTCTTGGATGTCTCTCAAACAGTGCTTCCACTCAAGACAAACAGCTGCAGATCTGCCTGTATGAGGTGGACCTTGTGGGTGACAGCTTCTCTAGTTACTTAAGGATGTATGTAGCCTTGCTTTTAACTTATCTAGAAGTAGCTGGAACACCTTCTGTACACTCTTTTGTGTCAGACTGCTCAATAACTTTGGAGACCCTGGTTCCCCTGTCCATGTGCTGCTTGCTTACCCGTAGCTTCAGCTCCCTGAGCATCTTGTCTCTAATCCTGCCATTTCCCTGTTTTCCTGCTCCTCCTTCTTTGCATTCTTATCCACACTAACACAGCTGCTACGTGGATGAAATCTGGCACTGAAACACTGTAATGTAAAAAAAATGTCAGTGATGAGACAGAGGGTTTCCATTTATGATGCTGACAGAGGCAATGTAACCTTTGGGCCCTAACCAGGCTGCTCATTTGATGAGTGATAGTCTGCCTGACAGCTTTTCTCTACTTGGTGATCTGCAGTGATCCATGACAGATTTCCCCTTCCTCAAACTGCCATATGCAGGATATTATGTCCTTCATCTATATACAGCTTTCCATGCATTTAATTATCAAAATGTCATTCTTCTGCATAGAATCATAGAATCATACAATACAGAAGAGGCCCTTTGGCCCTTTGAGTCTGCACCACCAAAACTATTCTGAATTTACACTAATCCAACTTTCCACCACTAGACCCATAGTCTTGAATATTATGACAACTCAAGTGCTCACCCGAGTACTTTTCAAAGGTTGTGAGGTTTCCTGCCTCAGCTGCCCTCCCAGGCAATGCATTCCAGGCTCCCACAACCCTCGAGGTGAAAAATATTTTTCTCAAATCCCCTTTAAAGCTCTTGCCTTCCACCTTAAGTGTGGCCCCCTGTTACTGACTCCAATTAAGATACAACTTCTTTCAATTTACTCTGTTCATGCCCCTCATAATCTTATACAGCTCTGTCAGGTCCCCCCTCAAACTTCTCTGCTCCAAAGAAAACAACCCAAGCTTATCCAGCTTCTCTTCGTAACTGAAATGATCCATGCAGGCAACATCCTGTTGAATCACCTCTGCACTCCTTCCAAAGCAGTCACGTCCTTCCTGTAGTGTAGTGACTAGAACAGTACATAGCACTCCAGCTGTAGCCTAACCAAAGTCTTGTACAGCTCCAACATAACCTCCCTGTTCTTACAATCTGTGCCAGAACTGGTACAGGCAAGCATCTTAAATATCTTCTTAACTATCCTATTAATGGGCCCTGCCACCTCCTTTTCCAGCGCACATTCTCAGATTCATTGTTTTGGAAAACAGTATCACAGGATATGTTGGTAGTTAACTTTCCATTTGAGTCTTTCATCTTCTAACCTCTCCCTTTAGAATACATTTTCCACCCTAAACTGTTATTGGCATTCTCCTGTCCACTTCCATCCCCTTGGTTCCTTTTCCATCTCCCCTCAAAATTACTTGTACTTCCACTATCTCCCTTAAAATCCTGTTTTCCCCCCAATCCCACTCCCAAGCTGATTCCCTTGCCCAGCCTCACCCCTACACCCACCATTATTCAATTCCACTGCTCTTTCTCCCTCCCCATTACAACTGATCATCCCATTGTGTTCCCAACTTCTTCATATTCAGCTTCTGCTCTTTCTTCTGATTAATGCTTCTGACCATTAGTCCCTCTTCAACCTCCCAGTTTACTCCCTCCATTTCCCTGATCCTTACAGTGTCCATGATAACCAAATCGTCTAGTTTGCATTTCCACCTTTCTATTCCATTCAGCCCATCTTTTACGTTAATGCCTCTTTTAAGTTGACGTCCCTTTAAGTTGATCCCCAATTAAGAGGCTTCCCATTATAAGCTGAGCAACTCCCTTGCCTTCCCATGTTAGCTTTAGTGGAAACAGTCAGTGTGACCTCAGTTGCAGGACATTTGCTCTGGTCTGCCTTCATACCTAACACTGCAATTGTTTCATTACAAGCAGACAGCTGCATATGATTGAGACATCTCATGAGCTGATTGTCATGGGGAGGCTTCACCCCTTCCACTATTAAGGATTTGTGTAACGAAGTAGCTGGTTTCTGTAGGAGCCTAGCTAGTGAAGATGTCTGTACCTAATGGAACTTAGAGGAAGGAATCTACTCTGCCAGGTAAATACCTCATACAAAAAGATGAGAACACGTGTTTTTTATCTTTAGCTAGCAAAAGTGTACCCACACATGTATTTTCAGTGGGTGTTAATAAATATTAATAGCATGCTAATGAATGCAAAGCAGCTTCCCAATGATGAAGGTCTGGAAAGATGACCCAGATAAAAGGTTCTGTAAATTTCATCGCAAAACTTTAACCTGCCATTAGGAAACTGATTTTGTTTTTTAATCTTCCACCCAATTTAGTTCCTCATCCCACCCTTCTAAATGTTCCTGTCAGGCCTGGAAAATTCCACCCAATAACTTTTTATATGGCTCAATGTTTAATTTTGTTCAATAACACAATTGGAAAGTAACTTGGGATGTTTGATTATGTTAAAGATGTTGGATGAACGTAAATTGTTGTTCTTGCCCATTTTTGTATTATATATATTGTAATCCTATGGCAACTCGAATTTTCCTCCGAATTCGGGTGCCTCATACAGACAGATTGGGCTGGTCCATACTCTTGAGAATGCTGGAATGCAGGCAAAAAGCCCCCTCATCACAACAGGGAACTTAACTGCCCTAACCTTGACAGTCCCATTGCACAATGTAGGGAGGTTCTCTCCACCAGCCCAGGCTCATCATAAAGTGTTTTCTAATGTTTTATTTTTTGCTGCTTTTCTTTTTTGCTCCATCCATAAGTCATCAGCTATTTGACTCCTTAAACGTAATTTTGGAGCTTGCTTCCGCTTGTCTGTTATTTCAGTTGCTTCTGTGTTTCCTAGTCTACTCACTTTACTTCAACATGGCTGAAAGTATGAAAAGAATTTGCAAACAGACATTACTTTTGGAATTTTAATTGCCAGTTTATTTATTGAACAGGACTGTCAAGGTCTGCTTTTTTTTCTCTCTGTTGGGAGAAACCCAAAGTGTAGAAAGTGATAGTTACACCTGTGTTCACATGTTAAAAAACAATAAGTTTTAACCTTCAAATTACTGCATGTCATTATGGATATATAAAATAAAATCTAGACCATAAACAAAACTTGATAATTAGATTTATGTCTAAATGAAGACAATAAAGTATGTCATAGCAGATTCAAGATCCTATTCTTTTTTCAATCGACTCTCCAATTTGCTTATTTACATGTAAGAGTGTCATTCTTGGCTCCATGTAATTACTGTTACTCTTGACAAAGGATGCATTACAGAATGTGTTACAAGATCTGGTGTAGTTTCTTATTCACCCACTAGGACAGAGATGGGCAAAATGAAAGTGCTTATATTCAAAAAGAAAACACAACTATTAGTTTGAGACAACCTGAGATGAGAAGCAAATTACATTTTCAGTCTACATTTGGATTTAAAACTAATAGACATTTTAGCAGCATTCCCACGCTTATATGAACCAGTTAACTTTCCACTTTATACACCATAGCCAATTATGGTGGACTTACTTGGAATTATTTCAGTCCAAATTCCGATTGTAATTGTTCACAATGGTTCTACATACTTAATTACAAATTAAAACAAAATTAACCAATGTGTATCTGATAGGCAGCCTATTTCCATTGTCAAGTTATTGCTAAGTAGCAGTGCATACTTTTAAATTGTAAATAAGCCAGTTTCTGGATTGACACAATACACAGACAGTTCATCAATGTTATAAGTTTTAATGATGAGACAGATGATAGCTTCTTGAGACAATCGATACTCCAAAACCTCTTAAGTACAAACGTAGCGTTGATGGGCTTTCTAAATAATTAGGACTTGATTTACAATGTCCAAATTTTAGTTGAAACAAGGATGAAGAGCAAATAGATTACTATCTTATGACAGCTGCTTATTTTGTACAAAGTAACATATCTTCATAGCTGTATTAATTATGGCAAAGTGATTAGAACAATTTAATGAAAAACCACAAATGAGGGCTACAAATTTCCCTCTTGTCATGTAATCACAAATGTCTTCCTTTTGACAGTACAATGAATGCAAACTTGTTGTGAAAAGGAATGACCCACTAAAAATGTTAACATTTTATAATTCCTCCTTGTGGAGTTTTCCCACTGTTTTGCCTCTCTATATATTGTATTTTATTACCTCTTCTTGCCAGGAATAACTGCGCATCGCATTCAAGTATAACATTACATTATCCTATTATAATCATAGCCAACTATACAGCAAACAGCACATTTGTATTCTACCTTATTATATTCCAAGGTGCTTGGAAATCAACAAATCATTTCTTGCAGTAGTGTCACAGATGTTACATTTACAAAAATTGTAGAAAATGTGAACCCAGCAGGCTCTCACAGATGCAATGAATGATTAGTTCATTTGTTTTGGCTGAGAAGAAATGTTGGCCATCTTATCAGACACAATCTTTGTCCCCAACTGTAACTGCAGATGGGGTTTGAGAGAGTGATGGTGTGGTTTTAGAAACTAGCATGCTGCTGCAGAAATCAGATCTGGATTATTTTATTTCCACCAGTTTATTGATTAATATGTTGTTGGTCCATGACACACCACAAATGTGAGGAGGAGATTTTGAGTGGGTCAGACAAGTGGGAGTTGGGGTGTGATCTCAGGAGTATGATGGACTTGAACTTCCCTTTCAGGGCTGTAATATAAAGGGAGATTAGCTTGCCTGGTTTGTATTCAGTAGAGTTTAAAAAAACAAGAGCAGATAAAATTCTAATGGGGCCTGACAGACTAAATACAGCGAAGATGTTTTCCCTCTTGGAGTAAGCTATTTAGGATTGAGATGAGGAAACATTTGTTCACTTAGATGGTGGTGAATCTGTGAATATACTACTACCCAGAAGGCTGTGGAGGCCAGGTCACTGAGTATATTCAAGAAAGAAATTGGTAGGTTTTATATGTTAAGACATGTGGGATGGGGGAGAAAGCAGGAAAAAGGATTTGAGATAAAGGGACAGCCATGATCATATCAAATGGATGAAGTAAGTTTAAAGTGTCAAATGCTGACTTCTGCTCCTAGTTTCTGTGTTTCTACGGAAAGTGGTCGAATATCCAGCAGTAAGAGATAACAAGCATGGGGCTGGATGAACACAGCAGGTCAAGCAGCATCATAGGAGCAGGAAAACTTGACGTTTCGGGCCTAAACCCTTCATCAGAAATGGGGGAGGGGAAGAGGGTTCTGAAATAAATAGGGAGAGAGGGGGAGGTGGATAGAGGATGGATAGAGGAGAGGATAGGTGGAGAGGAGGCAGACAAGTCGAAGAGGCGGGGATGGAGCCAGTAAAGGTGAGTGTAGGTAGGGGGGTAGGGAGGAGATAGGTCAGTCCAGGGAGGACGGACAGGTCAAGGGGGCGGGATGATGTTAGTAGATAGGAGATGGGGGTGTGGCTTGGGGTGAGAGGAAAAACAGGTTAGGGAGGTGGAGATGAGCTGGGCTGGTTTTGGGATGTGGTTGGGGGAGGGGAGATTTTGAAGCTTGTGAAATCCACATTGATGCCATTGGGCTGCAGGGTTCCCAGGCTGAATATGATTTGCTGTTCCTGCAGCCTTCGGGTGGCATCACTGTGGCATTGTAGGAGGCCCAGGATGGACATGTCATCTGAGGAATGGGAGGGAGAGTTGAAATGGTTCGCGACTGGGAGGTGCAGTTGTTTGTTGCGAACTGAGCGCAGGTGTTCTGCGAAGCGGTCCCCAAGCCTCCGCTTGGTTTCCCCGATGTAGAGGAAGCCACAACGGGTACGGCGGATGCAGTATACCACATTGGCAGATGTGCAGGTGAACCTCTGCCTGATGTGGAAAGTCTTCTTGGGGCCTGGGATTGGGGTGAGGGAGGAGGTGTGGGGGCAGGTGTAGCACTTCCTGCGGTTACAAGGAAAAGTGCCGGGTGTGGTGGGGCTGGTCCGTCCTCCCTGGACTGACCTATCTCCTCCCTTCCCCCCTACCTACACTCACCTTTACTGGCTCCATCCCCGCCTCTTCGACTTGTCTGCCTCCTCTCCACCTATCCTCTCCTCTATCCATCCTCTCTCCGCCTCCCCCTCTCTCCCTATTTATTTCAGAACCCTCTTCCCCTCCCCCATTTCTGATGAAGGGTTTAGGCCCGAAACGTCAAGTTTTCCTGCTCCTATGATGCTGCTTGACCTGCTGTGTTCATCCAGCCCCATGCTTGTTATCTCGGATTCTCCAGCATCTGCAGTACCTTTCATCTCGAATATCCAGCAGGATAGTAAAAGAAACTTACATTTTCAGTACTCCTTCACCTTTTTCTCATCTACCAACTTGCTTCAACCTGGTTTAACCATGTACTTCCACTACCAGACCTGAGTTTAAATATCGTCAGTTCCATTTGCCCAAGCAGCCAGTATGTCCCAACCTGAAGTTCTGAGGCCAACCCAAAATTGGTCCTTGGTCTCATTAACATAATATCTACAGAAAGCGCATGAAGTTTACTGAATTGCCTCAATGACAAAAAGAGGGATTGTAGCTCAAAATGTGCCCAATTCTAATAGCTGTGAAAAAGGAGGAGCACTTCTGTTTTTAAGGAATTTTTAAAAATTAAAAACAGTATAAAACATACCACTTGGCAATGGCTGCTGCTTGAGGTACAGAGGATGCTCAATAATCCTTAGGATCTAGCATCTGCTCCACTCAATCCAGTCTCTGACTTCTGCAAAGAGGGTCTAAAATAGAAGCATTGACCCTCATTTAACTAAGCATAGGATGTTGGGTCCTGAAATTAGTCAATTTTTGCTCCCATTTTTCACATGGGAATGAGGTGCTCCACAGGCCCACTTCTATGTCCAATTTTTAAAAAAGCACTAAAATGCATTACCTATTCAAAATAATGTAGGTGAAAGCATGCCACAGCATATTTGTGTTTTATTGTTGTCATGTGTTGTGGTTTGCTTTAGGTATGTGGTCATTCTTACAAAAATCCGTGTGTTTCATTCTTTGGTCTTTCCTGTGACTTCAAACTCTGACTCTTATGATATATGTTTCAAAATTAATTCACACCATTCAGTTGATAGGCTGATAATGAAGCATAAATGCTGCATTAAAGCTATTGCCTGCATATGTACTTTTGGGCATCTAATTCCACTAATTGCTGTCCAGACTTCCTATCTGTAAGCGCAAATAAAACTCACCCTTCTGTTCTTCAACATCTACAAACTCAATAAAATTATCTTCAATGAGTTAATGTTGTTCAATACCAATGCATAAGATTGGCACTTTTCACTGGAAAAGTGCCCAAAACCATGCTGAAAATATTTGTTCTTTGAATTTTTTATTTAGAGGTTTCAGTGTTGCAAATTCTTGCCTTTAAAGAAACTCCTTTCACAATAGTTTGGCAATTCTTTATGTTCTGATTTGTTTATAATCACTTTGTGTCAGAATACATCATCACATCACTTGTATAAGAGAGCGGATTCGCAGTGTTAGCCCTGCCAGCAGGAAACACTGAGTGCTCTACCCACGACTTCCTAATACATGCAGCTCCAGTTTGTGCGATTCCCAACCAATAGTGCAAACCTGGAAAATTTAACTCTGAGATTTCACCGTAGCAAACATCATGTCAGGGCCATTTCCGCCAGCAAGCAAACAGATTAGCCAAATGTCTTTTCCTCGGAAGACAGCCACCTTTAAAATTGCATATGAAAGGTGCCTTGGAGCTGTCCTAATTTCCCACCAAAACTGAGGTGACCTGACCCGCATTGAATTGTTGATTCACGCTGTCAAGGAAACATTTTTGTTCCAGCTTCAATAAGCAAAACAGTTAGAAAGTTAAAATCACCAAAACCCTATATTACGACAAGTCTTTATTCATTGTTTTCCTGATGCTGTCATTTCATCCACGGCTGTTTTCCTTCAGCAAATATGTTTCTTAAAGCAGCAAAGCTGCTGAGAGACAGGAAGAAAACAGGAAGCTATTACCACCATGATGCACAGGAAACAAAGGCCAACTAAATAAGTTATAAGAAGGAAGAAAAGGCCCACAGACAGGATATTTTTGAACACGGTGTGGATTTTGGAGCTTATCTTGTGAACACAGAATTGAAGTTCCCCACAAATAATTGAAACATCTGGCTTTATATAAGTGCCATCAGTATTGAGGGGATAAGTGGTTGGCAACTTGACAAATAGTTAAACACAATTTTCTAAATCCAATAGCTGATTGAGAAAACACTGAGGGGACAGTTCTCTGAGTTTGCTCTCCCAGCACAGACCACTGTTCACCAGCAGGACATATACAATCACTTGCTGACTTTCCATCCATGAAAAATCATGAGATGTGCACTCCCAAATTCTTAATGCATGAGCTAAATTTTCCTGTTCCTATGGCATAGGCTGGCAGGTGGGTGGTCTGGCGAAATGGTGGGTGGAGGGAATCCAGACAGATCCTGATATCTCCCTCCCACTATGCCATATTGCCACTGGAGAAAATGTTGGCAGATTGCCCATCATTGGGAACAAATTAAACAACATAAGTGACACATTGTGGGCCACTTCCCACTTTTGTGGGAAGTTTGCCTGCATTGGAAGAGGCCTCTACTGTCTAGGAGCCTGCCCAGTGAAACCTGGTGAGCTACCAGTGATCCCTGAGGAGAAGGGCCCACCTTTATTGGCACTTTAGGGCCCAGTGAGGGGCTCTTATCAGCAATGGCCATTGTGCCAGCACTTGCACCTCTATGCTATCAATAGCGACCACAGCACCCCATCATCTCAACTTCCCTCAACAATGTTTATCCTGCTTTGAAGGTATCTCCCATTAAGAGCCCTTCTCTCTGGAATAGCAGCATCACATTGGCCATGGCTGGCAGTGATGGGCTGTGTTGCCAGCTCTCCGAACAAGACAGCAGGCCTTTGGGATGAACTGTTATTCTCAATTGTTTGGCAGCCTTGGCCGCATGCACTTCCTTGACTGTGCTGACAAAATGCAGCTCTGCTTTCTGCCTACCAGTGAAGGACAGTGGTTTCTCACTTTTGTGCCAGTTGCAGCTGTCCTGTATACAAAATATAGCCCCAGTTGGTGAGGCAGTACACCAGGAACACACAGTTGGACACCTAATGAATATTTATTTTACGATGGCTGGTGAGTGATTTTAAAAATATACCATAAATCGTTTAGACTTTAAACTATTCCTATTCTTTTGGGGCTATTCTAAATATTCCTTCTTTCTTCCTTCTCTTTCTCTTTATGAAGAAAGCATTACAGTTATGTGTGAGGCGTATGTATCGCTAACAAACGTAGAAGATGCTGGGGGAGACTCTTCTTTTCAACAAGATCAGAGTGTCTCCCGCCTTGTCTGTGTTTGATTCAGATTTCAACTGTCCGCAGGTATTTTGCTTTTATTCACATGGATAGCTAAACAAGTTGTGGTACAGCTTAGGTCATGGATACTGAGTCATAACTATAACTATTTTGATGAGCCACAGAGTAGCAATATTTATATTTACATAGGATTTGCATATCCAGGCATGTCATTGGAACATGTAGACGTAGACAACATTCATAACTATATTGAGGGAGAGATTTGTATTTAGTTAGGTTACATTATGCAGATAACTCCTTACCAACAACCCTAAAGACATCAGAGATAAAAGGTACTGCAGATGCTGGAGAATCCGAGATAACAAGCGTGGGGCTGGATGAACACAGCAGGTCAAGCAGCATCATAGGAGCAGGAAAACTTGACGTTTCGGGCCTAGACCCTTCATCAGAAATGGGGGAGGGGAAGAGGGTTCTGAAATAAATAGGGAGAGAGGGGGAGGCGGATAGAGGATGGATAGAGGAGAGGATAGGTGGAGAGGAGGCAGACCCCAACCGCATCCCAAAACCAGCCCAGCTCATCTCCACCTCCCTAACCTGTTTTTCCTCTCACCGATCCCCTCCTCCCACCTCAAGCCCCACCCCCATCTCCTATCTACCAACATCATCCCGCCCCCTTGACCTGTCCGTCCTCCCTGGACTGACCTATCTCCTCCCTACCCCCCCTACCTACACTCACCTTTACTGGCTCCATCCCCACCTCTTCGACTTGTCTGCCTCCTCTCCACCTATCCTCTCCTCTATCCGCCTCCCCCTCTCTCCCTATTTATTTCAGAACCCTCTTCCCCTCCCCCATTTCTGATGAAGGGTCCATGCCCGAAACGTCAAGTTTTCCTGCTCCTCTGATGCTGCTTGACCTGCTGTGTTCATCCAGCCCCACGCTTGTTACCCTAAAGACACACCTAGCTTTCCAAGAGTGATAAAGTTCACGGGATATATTTCTGGTTGAGTGAAAAGGCGAGATGCAACTTCCCAAGTTTCAGTACAACTGAATACTGCCACATAAACTTGGTACCAAAGTCTGATTCACAGCACCCCTGTGAAGCACTTTTGGAAAATGTTTTTCGAATATTTTCCCACTGTGAACCCTCAGTGATAGTGAGGGCAGTGCTGGATTGGGAGCACAAGCTGCCATAACTTGTCAGAGCAACATGATGGACATTCCTACCTCAGAGTTCAGGATCCCAAAGTTTTCAATCCCAACCCCATTATGGGAAGCCTTGCCTTAAGGCTATATTAGCTGAGTTAAAGGCAATATTTAAATGTAAATTATTATTGTTTAGGAATTTTGTGATTGAATTATGACCTTGTCAAAGAAACTTGTTGAGAAAGGTTCCAATAATTATTCCACTAATTTGTTAGTGGAGAAGATCCGTATTTTAAACCAAATTGCCTGTTACATTCCAATTGTTTTATTGGGCTCAAAGCTGTAAGTAATTGGTCAGTCCTTATCACAGCTCAGGCTTTAATAATTGCAAATAGAAATATCCTTAAGTCCATTACAGGTGATAAATGCGTGCTGAGGTTTTGCTATATTTTTAGCTTGTAAATCTGCAGCTTCATTCCAACATTGAAAGAAATTGTTCAGAAATGACTAAATTTACCTTCTGTCTTTCCACTGTCCCACTCATTCACTTGGCAGCTAAAGCCCCTGACAATGCCACATTTCGCTGATGACTACAAAATATAGAAAGTTCTGCACTATAGCTGATCCCCTAAACTTCTCTCCTCTTTTGTGAAAAAACACTTCATCTTCACTTTAATTTTGCCTGACAGTAGAGCAGTAACACACAATCTGTGTTGTCTGGAAACAGAGGGTTATAGAATTTTCCTGAATAGAAAGAGTCCCTTTGGCCCATCATGTTTACACTGGTCATCAGGCACCAATCTCTGTAGTCTTATTTTCCAGCACTTAGCCAGTAGTCTTTGCATGCTATGGCATTTCAGGCGATTATCTAAACACTTCCTAAATGTTGTGATGGTTCCATTTTCTACAACCCTATCAAGCAGCAGATTCTAGACACCCACCAAAGTCTTCCATTAATCCTCCATAAATATCCTTCCCTTTACCTTAAGTCTATACACCCTAGTTATTAATCCCTCTACTAAGGGGAAAAGTTTCTTCTTAACTGTTCTATCTATGTCCCTCATAATTTTATACACCTCAATCAGATTCCACCTCAGCCTCTTCTGTTCTAAGGAAAACACCCCCAGCTTTTCAAGTGTGTTTCTAGCTCAAATACTCTAGCAGAGGCAAAATCCTCATGAAACAAGAACAGAAATTGCTGGCAAAACTCAACAGGTCTGGCAGCATCGGTGAAGAGAAATCTGAGTTAATGCTTCATGTCCAGTGCCCTTTGTGAACCTCCTCTGCACCCTCTCTAGTCCAAACACATCCATCTTGTAGTGTGGCAACCAGAGAGATAGAAGGACATATGTAGGCAAATCTAAGAGAAATGCAAGATGATAAAATGAAATTAGAATGCAATTTCAACTGCCCCAATATTACCTAGGATTAAGATAGACAAAACGTGAAAGGTTTAGAGAGCGTGGAATTCTTAGAATGTGTCCAGGAGACCTTTCTAAGCTAGTACGTAGAAATTCCTAAAAGAGATGGGGCAGTTTGTGAATCTAATTCTAAGGAATGAAGCTGAGCAACTGGTGGAAGTGTCAGAGATAACAAGGTGTAGAGCTGGATGAACACAGCAGGCCAAGCAGCATCAGAGGAGCAGGAAAGCTGACGTTTCGGGCCTAGACCCTTCTTCAGAAATTGAAGGAAGAAGGGTCTAGGCCTTAAACGTCAGCTATCCTGCTTCTCTGATGCTGCTTGGTCTGCTGTGTTCATCCAGCTCTACACCTTGTTATCTCAGATTCTCCAGCATCTGCAGTTCCTACTATCTCTGGTAGAAGTGTCAGTTAGGGAGTATTTAGGTAGTAGTGAGTACAGTTCAGTAAGATTTAAGTCAAGGAAAAGGATAATGATGGACCAGAACTAAAGTCTCTGAATTAGGGGAAGTCCAGTTTTAATAGAATCTAGCCAAAGTGAGCTGGGAGCAGCAGCTTATAGGAAAATCTACATCGGAGCAGTGGAAATCTTTCAAGAAGGAAATAGGGAAAATTTCAGGCCAACATGTGCCTGCAAAAGTGGAGTGTGCAGCCAAAAAATCCAGAAAACCTGCATATTAAGGAATGTAAGAAATTGGATAGGGCAAAAGAGGGAAGCTTTATGCTGGATACTGAGGCTTCAGATTTCAAGAGTGTGTACAAGTATAAAAACATATAGGTCTGGATCTGCCAAGAGGCATACAGAAACTGTGGGGTATTACTTAAAAAAAATTAAGAAGTAGAAGGGGGTCATGAAAAGAACTGGCAGGCAAAATAAGGAAAATTCCAAAGATATTCTGTACGTATCTTAAGGGCAAGAATTATAGAATCCCTACAGTATGGAAGCAGGCCATTCAGCCTATTAAGTCCACACTGTCCTTCCAATGAGCATCCAATCCAGATCCACCTTCACCCATCCCTGTACCCTTGCATTTTTCATTGCTAATCCACTCAGCCTGCAAATCTTTAGACTGTGGGACGAAACCAGAGCACCTTGAGGAAACCCATGCAGACACGGGGAGAACATGCAAACTCCACGCAGTCGCCAAAGGCTGAAATTAATTCTGGATCCTTGCTGCTGTAAGGCAGCAGTGTTAACCACTGAGCCCCCATGTTGTCCACACAATCTAACTGTTCACCCTCCCCTTCTGAAAGCCCTGCAGATGTTCAGTGACATCCTTGACCCCAGCCCCAGGAGGCAACGCATCATTCTGAAGCTATGTCTGCAACCACAGAAATGCCTGCCTGTACCCCTCACTCTTGAGTCTCCTACCAATCGTCCTCTCTGTCTGCTTCACCCTTGTGCACTGAACTGTACACCCCACAGGAACTGACATTCTTCTAGTTTTTCAACATAGAAAATCTATCCTTGAATAAGTGCTTTCCTGACTGACTGACTGCCTCCTGTCTTCTGAACGATGGTCACCCATTTGTTCCCTGACTGCACATCCTTAATTCTGAAAACATGCTATCCACATAATTCCCAGCCTCGCAGATGTACTGATGTGCCTCCAACTGATGCTCAAGCTACAAAACCCAGTGCACAAGCTGATCAAACCGTTAGCACCTCCTGCCAATGTGGCCATCCATTCTTGGAGGATCCAGGATGGGGAACGTGATGGCCTAGTGGTATTATTGCTAGGCAATTAATTCAGAAACCCTGGGAACTGGGTTTGAATCCTACCAGGGCAAATGGTGGAATTTGAATTCAATAAAAATCTGGAATTGAGAGTCTAAAGATGACCATGAGTTGATTGTTGGGAAAAACCCATCTGGTTCACTAATGTCCTTTAGGGAAGAAAAGTGCTATTTTTACCTGGTCTGACCGACATGTGACTTCAGAACCACAGCAATGTGGTTAACTCTTAACTACCCTGTGGGCAATTAGGGATGGGCAATAAGTGCTGGTCTAGCCCGTGAACCCACATCCCATGAATTAATTAAAAAAAACCTACATTTCCCACATACTGCAAGCTGGGCAATACACAGGACTGAGCTGCCCTACCATACCTTTAGGTTCAAATGAAATTCTTAACCTAAGTTTAATCCAAGTAGAAAATTGATTTTATTTTCTATAAGATATGAGACACAGAAATTCAGAACACCACCACATCACTGTCTCTTGCCCGATTGCAGGAAAGAACAAAGTTTAACTGGCAGTGTGTCTATTTCCACTGATCTGCAACTTTACTGTCATTGGATTTGGCAAGATGAGGCTCATTAATAACTGCAAATATCCACTCCATAACGCACATGAGCCTCAACAGAGGTTTAACTTGTTCGTGATCAGGTTTACATGGGGCTCTAACAGTAAAATGCCCAGCTTCTTCTCCTAGTCTCTTGATCCTCCACCAACTGCAAGAGGCTGACAATAAATCTGCCTCCCGGATTTACTTTGCTATCCTGTCATTTGCAGGCTGCCTGCTGTTCATCCTTCCTCTCTGGCCAGCTGCTGTTTGCCACTGGAAATGACTGAGCAGCTAATTCATCGGCAGCCTTCAAGTGAGGCCCAGACATTAAAATCTGCTGACTCGGACTCCCATGTAGGGATTGCTGTCCACTCCTGCTGGCTTCTCGCCAGGAATTAAAATCAGCATTTACACTTCTGCGGAGTTTGAAACTCAAATCAGCCAGTCAGTTGACCTGAGTATCTTTGATGTGTGTAAAATAATCTGCCCGGCCAGAAAGAACAGCCTTAAAAAATGAATAAGAGTAGGAGATACAAATTATTAACTATGATGGCATTGATTGCGTAATGTTGATTTATTTTCCTTACAGCCTGTGGCAATTATCACAAGCTGTGTTCTCATTGCTCAGTTCCAGACAAAGCTCCAAGTTCTGCGATAAACAATAGTTTTTCTTTATGAATTTAGTATATAGCTTTCCTTTATCTTTCTGTTTAATTGAAGCCCAGCTTCCTCTCTGTAAAAAGTCACTGCCTCCAGCAGGTGGCCCACTCTAACCATTTTCACAGAGAAAGCCTTTTTTTGTCCTGTGAATAGTGACAGGATGTTGTTTCAAATTTTCCTAAGGGAAAAGAACACAGTGATGCATTGGATATTAAAAATTAACTCCATGTTGGCTAACTGTCATTGAGCAAAGTTCTGCCATTGGATTATTTTCTCCAGTCTATTGTCTTTCATTTGTAGGCATTTTGAGAGAACCTCACGGTGGTTCTGTAAAACTAACTTTACCCAGCGACACTACATTATTATTACTAATATTATTAATGTCACAATTGAAATATGTTCAAAGTTATTTGAACAGCAACGTTAGTACATTTATATGGTGGGGAACAATATAGAATAGCTTAGTTGCTGCGACCTCTTGCTGGCTTAAAGGTTATTGTATATCAGGAGGCTCTCCTTATCTCGAAGGGGTATTGTGTTATAGTGAAGAGAAAGTGAGGCCAAAACTAATTGTCCCTGTTGCGTTTTGCCTCATATCACTATTTGGAGCTCCTCATTTTATTTCTGGATGTATCACAGCATTGTATGGCAACTGCTCTTCCCAAGACTGAAAGAAACTACAGAGTCATGATTAAAGCCCAATCCACCACACAAACCAGCCTGCCATCCACTGACTTCATCTATACATCCTGCTGCATCAGTAAAGCAACTGACGTAGTCAAAGATCTCTCCGACCCCGGTTATACTCTCTTCTTCCCTCTTCCGTCAGGCAGGAGATATAAAAGCTTGTATGCACGTACAAACAGGCTCAAGAATACTTTCGTCACTGCTGTTATCAGTCTTTTGAATGGATTTCTTTAATATTAATATTGATCTCTCTCTGCACCTTCCTGGCAGCTGTAACATTGTATCCTGCTCTGTTCTATTAACTTGATGCACATGTATAGTACAATCTGCCTGTAACGCATGTAAGACAACACTTTTCACTGTACCTCAGTACATGTTAACAGTAATAATTCAAACCAAATAAATCATTTTGGGAAAATATCAATTCTCTTCGGCCATTTGGAAAGTCACTGGCCTTCTCTGTTTAGGCTGGTTTAAAATGGAGTTTCCTCTTCAACACACTGACAGAAAAGTTGATGCCTCTCACATCATCAGTGTGCTACTTGAACTGGAAGCTGATACCCACCCTGCCCATGTACATGTGAGCATTGCCAGTCCAAGAAACTCTTACCGCCCTCAATCCATTCGCAGCTGCACTTGGCATTCTTGATGTCTGACTCTCACACTCCCCGTGCCCACTCACTTGTCCGCTCATTACTTCACTCAATGCCATTGCTCCCTCATTTGGTGCTTTGCTAGCCATGCACCTGTACCACCTCCCGAGTCGCTCCAGTCCCGACCCCTCCCTGTCGCTCAGTCTTGCTTCCTTACCCCCTGGGCAATGAAAGTGAGGCACCCCAGTAGTGAGCAGAGGGAGTTTGTGAGGGGTCAGGAGCAGGGTTAACAAGTATTTCAAGTCAAGCAGTGAGCAAATCAAGATCCCAGGATTTGAATTTATTAAATCATTGGAAAAACACTGATCTTGTTCGTCCTGTTCTTTGATGCAGGTACCTGGCTGCAGCTTAACTGCAGTGATGTCACAGGGTGAAGAGTACACCTCTACAGTTGCCATGGCATTAAACAGCCAACTTAAAATAACAGTGATAGTTCAGTGATGGCAATGAACATCAGCATATTTACAAAAGAACTCTGGTGGCATTGAGAGCCCTAAACAAATACAAAAATTCCTGTCAACAGAATCTAACCTGGTACATAACCTAATGTCCTTATTGTTTTTGTTGAACAGGTGGTGTAAAAATTCGTTCTAGTAACTCTCTTCAAATTTTATTTTGGTAAACCTATCGCTGGAGGCTGCGAATCTTCAACTTCATATAAGCCTGAAAGTCCTTGCTCCACAATTTCTGGATTGCTTTGGAATGACATATCAGTTTTTGATTCCAAGTGTACAAACTGTTCTGAATTTCCACAGTCTCACCTGAGAAAACCTTCCTGGAGGTACTAGAATATGGTGGCCTTTTTTATTTTGTGGTGAATTGAGAAGAACACAAGTTGAAAATGTATAAACCATCAAGCAATAAAGGGATGCAATATGATAATATGATAGCCCAGTGGTATTATCGCTAGACTATTAATACAGAGGTGTAGGTAAAATTCCAAGGACTCAGGTCCAAATCCTGCCATGGCAGATGGTGGAATTTGAATTCAATAAAAACATGAAACAAAGAGTCTAATGATTTGTTGTCAAAACCCAACTGGTTCACTAAATTTCTTTCGGGATGGAAGTCTGCTATACTTACCTGTACTGGTGTATTTATGACTCCACCCCCCTGCAATGTGGTTGGGCAATAAATGCTGGCTGGGCCAGTGACACTCACATCTTGTGCATGAATAAACAAACACAACGGATGCTGAAAAACTGAAAATGTTGAGAATACTCAACAGGCATGGCAGCATCCTGGGAGAGAGTGGCAGAGTTAACATTTCAGTCAATAACTGTTTCTTATTTCTTATGCTACAGTGATTGATTATACAGCCATTGACATCTTGGGAGACCCCTAAGTTTGGTTCTTGAAAATCTGTACCATTATTTTGTGGACTTGGTTAAGTAGGGTATCAATTTTTCTAAGGGAAAGAGTCTGCACACTTCGTTTAATTTGCTAGGGCAGATTTCTCTGAGCTTAATTTGAAGATTTGTAATCCTGGTAATGAATTTCCTTATATTCCAGGTACCCAGCTAAATAGAAATAACCAATTATATTTCTAATAACTGTTCCATTAAATTGTTCCCTCTCTCATTTTGATCATTTCAGTGAGGATTCTTGGGTAACACTATATTTCTCGATGCAAAATTGTTAAATTAAAGAAGTTGGTTTCAGGAATCAATAGTTTTTACTCTTGTGTTGAAGGGATAAGGGTACATTTTAATCTCATTGAATTCTCAAGTTAGTAGTCACTAACCTATATTAAGGCTAGCTTCTGAAAGTTAGTAGGTATAATTTAATTGAAGCTTTGCAGAAGCTTATCATATGAGACAGAAGTACAGCCACAATGACTAAATGTTTATACGAGACTTGCTCAAGTAACCTGCTCTAGTTCTGATAAGAATAATTGCCTGTGGATAACCGTGGCAGATGGGCCATCCCTGCTGCTCGAGAAGCCCAACCATGCTATTTCCTCAGACGTTGTGGAAAAGGTCAGGAACTCTAAATGTCACAGACCAAACAAAAGCATATTCAGAAGATGTCCAGTCATTAATTTGTAATTTCTTTTATTTATATTTGTAAGTGCCTGAGGCTCTACCTTTTTCACAATTATCCGTTACATTAAGTCAGTATGAACACATGTAGCACAAGCTAAAATGCAGGTTGAAGACGCAAACACTCAGTTTAAGATTCAACTCAATTCACTTATGGATTTCTGTGGCATTAAACTTTCTGATGAGAATAATAACACTTGTACCCCTGCCTATGTGGTTTTCAGTTCACACTGCATCATGCATCATACCACTGCTTCATGTGGAGATAGGGAGCAGTATTAGCCAAAGTGTGGAAGTAGGCATACAATCCCTCAACTTGGGCTCTATAACACCAGTCGTGTAAGTACTACCAAAGCTCCGAAGCCATAACATGTGGTTTTTGCCATTAGCTGTGGGTTGTGCTTCCAACCATGCTGTAGTTCAGGTGGGATGAGCATGCACTAGAAGTTTAGGGAAAGAATTTGATACAAATTCCAAAATCTTTGACTGTGCAGGTCCACTGGAAGCCAATTCAGTATTAATCACTGATAATTTAACATACATTCAGCTTCTCCCTGCCCCCATCAATACCATTTAAAGGGTCGGACATCTATCTTGATGGCAACATGATTTTTACTTACTTCTGTTTTGTCAAAGTTGGTGAAAGTATTGTATTTTGGTCTGTTTAAAAATTGGGCAACCATCCAGAGAAGCTGGAGTACTTTGTTACCTCTACACTTCAAAAGGTACAAAGGCTGTCACTGTCGTGCCCCTGAGTCTGTAACACCTATAAATGCAACAGAGGCTGCAGGAACGGAAGCTGTGAGAATTGTGAGGAAGTAAAGGGCTTTTTACAGAAGACTTTAAGGACCACAGGTTTCCACAAGCTCTTTATATAATGCTATCTAATCCAGAGTAGTGCCTGTGGAGATTCAGGTTCATTGTTACAAGTAAGAGCTTGGTGTGGTTGTTATACATTTGGACTATATCATGGTCTGGGCCTAGAACTTTAAACATAGGTTGAATTAAAGGAGTCATCTGACTTATGCTGCAGACTGCCTGACAAAAGCCTCAAGGTTTTAATTGTTCAAAATTGAAGAGAGAGTCAGCTTAATTTATTAAGACGAATGTGCTGGATATTAAAATGTGGGGAGAATGACATTCCGTTCTATGTCCACAATGAGAGACCCCTAAGTAACCAAAGGCCCAGAATGGTGGTGTTGTTGATCTCAGGTTATGTTCAACTGTTAGTCTGGAATCTGTCCCTTTTTTTTTAGCTGAAAGGTAGTAGTGGTCAAAGATAGCTGATTAATGTTCCTAAATGGATACAAAGCCAATGTGTTTCTCATTTGCGGAGAGAAGGGAATGGAGGAGGTCATTTTGAGATCAAGTCACAGGCTTCCCTATAAACTCAGAAATTATCACAAGGCAGTTGCAGTTTTTAGTCTTGGTGTGGAGCAAGAAGTGATAAGTGATAGCCAAACCTGAACATTAAGTACAGAAAATGTTGATTCTGTCATTCACAACACTGAATACAGTTGGGAGATCATGTCCAGTTTGTGAGAAATTAAAACAATGCTGGAAACTTTGTCCAGATGAAACTAGAGTGATAATCCCGAGGGTAACTCTGATTGTGGAAGATACAAATGGGAAAGGAAAAAGAACAGAGATAAAACCCTTGAGAGCTGCAATACACTTTGTATCTGTTCCAGGAAAAGCAAATGTCTATTTCAGAGACAAACTAAGTTTCAAAAATTGGGGTATGTGGTTGTCAGTAAAAGTGGAAAGGAGCAACCTCTGTCAGATTGTTTAAAGTATAGATTGCCTATGAGAAGAAAAGAGCGTCTAATTCGTAATGTTTTGTCTTTAATCATTGATACATTAAGTGTTTTTGGCAAAGTCAAGTTTTGACATGTCATCCTTCCACTAATAACTGGTTTTAAATTATTATCAGTCGCTGTAGAGGTCATAACGTCACCGAAGAGGTGGCTACAGAACCGTGCCACATTCTTCAATTTGATCTGGAACTTCACACCAAGTGGAGGGTAGAAATGCCAGCACCACGTAGGTCACATGGCATATAACCACAATGTGCCCAGCCATTAACAAGCTGGAATGGCTACATATCCATTTCTCCTACAATTCCAGCCATCAGTCTCGCTAAAAACTGACAGAGGCCTTGTATGCCAAAGAGGCAATTACATTGTGCTCTTTAAGGAAGCAGAGAAGGACAATGAAAGACACAGATATGAGACAATAGAATGATTCCTCATGGAGCTATTTTCTGTGCGCATGTGAGGGGGACAGGTACAGAAACTGCAAGGCTATCAATGTGCAGTTATTGTATGGCTATGTGCATTGCATCATATCACTGGACACTTAATATCCTGAATGTAGAGCATTCCCTTCTTTCTGAGGTAGTCTGCTGTTCCTGTAATCTTTGTGCTTCTAAGAACAACATGAGGGTTATTGCTTAGGAACAAAGCTGGTCCCTGTAAGCAAGGCTGATGACCACCATCCACCCACTCCCCTCCACCAAACAATGTGAGGAGAGGAGGTGTAAAACAAGTGCCACGGAATTACCAGGAACATTGTATAGCAGACAATCAGCAAGCCGAAGTCATGCCTTTGATGCCTTACTCACTTAGGGAGAGTCCTCCACTATATCGCTAAGTGTATCGCCAGGTTTGTGGTGGCTGATGTTGCCTCCACACCAACATCATTGAGGAGGCATAGTCAATGACACCAGTGACAGGGAGGAGGAGGCAGATAGAAAGCAACTCAGTCAATTTTACTTCAGAAGTGCAGGCCTGCTCAGACTACACTTCGCAAGATTACTGCTATGACTTCAATATTTCGCTTTGCACCATCCAACTGGGACAGTCTTGATAACCCTTTCAAAATAGAAGGTGTTGTGGTGACCTTTTTACTTCTGCCATACATTCCACGGGAGGCGGTGTTTAAACTTTCAAATATTCCACTGTAGCTCCTTCTGCTTTTTTACGTAGTTGTGAAACATCCTATGCCATTATTATAAAGACCACATCTTTTTATTTTTCTGTATTTTTGACTTTAGACTGAAATGGTGAAAGGACTTTTGATTTTGGACTGAAATGGTCTAAAAAACCAAGGACTATGGAATGGATTCCTTAGAATGCGCAGCAAGTACAGGAGACCAAAGTCTATTGTCCTCTATCCCATTCCCCCAGGTGAGCAAGGCACAGTGTCGCTGCAGACTGCGGATGTCTCGAGACAACATCAAGGTATTATACCAACTGCTGTTCCAGTCCTGTGATCTGAAGGATTGAATGGCCATCCTCTCCTGTTGCCTGTCAAAGTGGCAGCTATGCTAACAGATGTAACTGACTGCTTGCAAAGAACCACTGGGGGCCTGTGTGGGAACTCATAAAAGACCACACTCAAATGTATCAAGGCAACCACCGATGTAATTTGTGGCAGATAACACTACTTCATCTCATTTTCCCATGCTAAGGCCAGTGCTACAGCCCGGACAGTAGGATTTGCCAACATAGCTGGCTTCCCCTAAATGCAGGGTGTGAGAGACTGCATGCACATTGCATCGAAAGGTCCGTATCATAACACAGCTGAGATTATCAACAGAAACGGCCTCTATTTCATCATAGTCATCTGTGATCATTGGTACCTCAACTTCCAAGACTGTGCCAGGTACCCCAGGAATTTCCAAAATGCCTCTGTCCTGGAAAACTCCCGTGTTCCTGCTTTGTTTTAAGGGCTAAAGGCCATACGAGGATGGTTACTGGGAGAAAAGGTCTGCTGCCTGTAATCATGGATGATGATTGCATTACACAAGACTCTGACTGAGGTGGAGCATAGATACAATGCAGCCCATTTTTCCAAGGGATGGGGTTGGGTTGCCATATATTCCAGGCACAGCATGCTGTACAATCCTAGCATGCTGTGCTCTGAACCACTGGAGCAGGCATTGAACAGATCTGATTGACACAAGGGCTGGCAGAGTAGCAGTAATCTTCTGAGAATGAAGGTGGAGTGATTGAGCAGAACACCATCACCTTCTGCATAATAGAGCACAGCAGCATTAGGTGAAACAAACCAGACAGGATTTAATTGATGCTTGGTTCCAGTAACTGTATATTATAAAATTTACAGTACAGAAGAAGCCTATTAGATGACCCATTGCTATGGAAATGCAAGTCTTCTTCTTGAACCAGCTAACCTAATTCCTTTCGCCCACTCCAGTTCTTCCCATATTCTTTTTTTTAAATATTTAATCAATTCGCTTTCAAATATAGCAATATCATTGATTCTGTTTCAACAGTCATTTATGGAAAATGTATTCTGTTGTAACAACCAGCTGTGTGAATAAAAAGGTTTTAACTTTCTCTTCCTTTCTTTAAGTATCAATTTGAGCCCATCTCCACTGTTACTGAGTCACCAACTAGAGAAAATAATCTTTCACCATTTATCTTAGTAATTTTGGAAGCATCACCATGAAAGAATTTAAACATAACAATGAGGATTTTAAATTCAAATGATCGAGGGGCTAGGGACTCTTATGCACCACCAAAGACAACAGTGATGGATGAACTGGACTAGATGAGTGATTGGATGTGGGCAGCAGAGTTCTGGATGAAATAAAGTTTGCAAAGTATGTATGACAAGTTGTCTGCCGGAAGATATTCAAATACTCAAAAATAAGAGTTTCAACTGCGGTGGGGTGGAAATAGGCAATCCTTCGAATATTGATGGGGAAGGCTCACTTCAGAGTTGAATAGTATATTTAAATTACCAGCAACATGATTTTACATGAGACAGTGATCAAGAAATCGATAGAAAGTGTAGAGAAGGGGGAAAGCTGGTGTTTACCTAAGGAAATTTAACTTTGGACATCAGAGAAGAAATCCAACAGTGCAGAGGCAGTGGACAGTTTGGAGAAGTGATAGAGCAGTGGGCCTTATATGTACATTATCTTTGCTACCAAGGGGCATCACTTGATGAGTTTAACAATGAGGGCCAAAAATAGGTCCTTGAAGGATTTATTAATTTGACAAATGATTTGATAACTGATGACAATGGACCATTAAGGTAAAAACATTGTTCCATATCTTGTGTTTGTATTTACCCATTCTGGCTCTCTCAAAAGATAGTACTCACTGGCTGCAGCTTGGGTTTTGAAAAGAATTTTCCCTGAGTTGGCTTGAGATGGTGGGTGATCCTGAGCTACAACTATTGAAATGCAGGCTGCAGAGTATTGGAGCTCAATTTCAGGTAGGATAGTGTACCCCAGTTGCTTGTAAGGCATTGATGAGTGTGTTGATTTGAGAGGCTGATGTTAATGCGGGCTTTATGTCATTTGAAGATTTTCTCAGTATTTTTTTTTAAGACTACCACCTTCCATTACTTTTGAAAAGATGGAAGCATGTTGTAGATCTTATGTTAGCATTTGCAAGGTTTTCCTTTACTTTCTCACTTTTTTTCTGGAATATATTATGTTGCTTTGCTGACAAAAAATATTTTGACAAAACTAATTGCAATTTGTTTGTCCTCTGCCTTTTTAACAGGCATAACGTGCAGGATTTTCTCAGTAATCTAAAACTTTAATTAACTGGGAGGCAGCTATAACATTTGCAACAAATAACCTGAAAAATATATCTCTTGAAATATATATGAAGAAAATTCTCATCTGCACAAGCCATTAAGATTATCATGCTGCCCCCATGTGGCACTAAGAGCTGATTTACACTATTGATCGTGTATATCTTTGATATTATTGATATCCGTTAATGTTAGCTGAACTCAAGCAAAACTGAGAAATTGCTTTAAGTATTTTTATCATTGAATGCATTCTAGAGTTTGTATGAAACTTGCAGATACTTGCAATTCTAGTTGATAAAGTTACATTAATTAATTAAAAGTAGAAATTAGATTTCTGCACATTAATGATTACACATCAAAGTAAAGGATATATAGGCACTTCAATTTCACTTAGGAGCATTAAAATTCTGCGGATGCTTTAGTTTAACATGCTGACCATCACATAACAGAATCTTTCAAATTATACAAGGAAGACATGTCACAATGCAGTACTCATTTTAGATATATAGAAAATAGATCATTTTATTAACCAATCTAGTTTAAGAAGTTCCCCATTTTTTTGCAAACACACCAAACAATTTCTTGAATAATACATTTTTGGCACATCTGCTTAGCAATATCTGAGAAACATCAATAAAATCCAGTCCAAAATTGAAAACAGATACAGCACTGCCAGTGTGCTCCTTCCAAGCTAGCTCAATTGTTATCTGTAATTGTAGTTAATTTTCTGTCCAACATCAGATTGAACAGGTGGCATGATTTTTTTCCAGGATGTTTAACCATGGTTTTTCTTTTCTTTTGCAATAGTCTGGAATAGCATCAAGAGTGAGCTAACTAATTTCACCAGACTACAGGGGACAGAAATTTCACCTCCCTGTGGTGGGAACAGTTATGGGGAACACGATGACTTATTTGGACAAGATTACAAAAAAATAGATTCTTGCTATTAAGAAAATCTCTCGCAACAAAGCTTTTCCTCATTGATGGTGAAATTCTATTCCTACTTTCGTGGCATACATTTTATAAATGACAACTTGCCATTTTAACTTACATTTTCCATTTAACTTCTGCCTAATCAAGAAACCTAATGCTTCAAAAACACTTGACAATAAAAAATGAGTGTGTATGCATGTGGTTGGGTCCTCTGATTTGAGTTTGAGCATGTTCATAGCTATGCTGGCCGCTTGCTAGAGCATCACTACTGAGGAGGAATAGGGAGATGGTGCAGTTTGCAGGGGTTCTCTCAGCAGTTAATACAGTCCAACAGCAGTGGACTATTTATTGGGTAAGGTGACATGACTAAAGGATACATCACTTAATCAATAAACTCTTAATCAATACAGTAGAGTGGTTCTTTTGCACAGGCTCAACACTACCTTTTGTGAGGGCAGGATTCAGCTTCATTGCAAAAGATGTCAGAGTGCAGCCATGCCTTTGGTAACAGTCTGTAAGCTTTCAGATCGTTTTCATGGATTTGCATTCACCTAGCAAAGAATGGCCAAGGCAAATTCAGCTGTTCTTCTGGTAGTGTCACTACACGGAAACAGGGGTAGAAGGCAGCAGTAAGAAAAGCCTGTGTAATCACAAGAGAACAACAACATCCAGCAAGGAGGTGGACAGTTCTGGCATCATTACAGAATTCATCACAGAAATGTATGAATGACTGAGACACAAAGCCAAAAAAGATTAAGGATATTTCAAGCCAATACCTCCCAACTTTGCTTCCAGTTGATAGACAAGGACCTGTGTTTTCAAGGCCATTGACAATCTGACACATAAAATCCTTCAAGTTTAGAGCTGCCATTAATTTCTTTGCCAATTGCTCATTTCATGGAGAACTAGCCACCTCTGTGGCATTTCACAATTTTCCACACATAAGTACTTCCAGAATTTTACTGATGCAATGTTCAGCAGAGTTCAACTTTTTATTTCTTTCCCCTGATGTGGCCAGTCAAACATGTCAGGCATTAGCATTCTCAACCATCACTGGCTTCCCATTGGTGCAAGGTGTTATTGATCATACTCACATAGCTTTGAGAGCACCCTAATACCAACCAACAGTGTTCATGATGTTATCATTCCAGCTGACGGTAATACGAGATAAGTCAGATCCAACAGTGAAACCTAACTTGATAGACCATAAATTTCTTTTTTGAAATTTATTCCCTGTGGTGACCAACCATTGAAAATATTCATAAGAGGCTGCCAATGTACTTTTAGCAAAAGAACATCAAAGTTTATACGCATAAGGAAACAAAGTATAAACTGTTCAATGCAATACAACAACTTTCTGAAACTGTCTTATTATAAGCATCAGAAAAAAAAATTCACCCTTTTCATCCTCACAACAACCTTACAGATACTCAGGCATTAGTGAATGGATGGTTGTTATGTGCTTGCTTGTTTTTGACTGGCACAGATGCAATGAGTCATAGGGCTTTTTCTGTGTTATAGATCTCTATTACTCTATGACAGTGTAATGAGACTGCAAATGTACCATTGTTGGGCCTGAGCATCCTATCTAACAACACTTGATTCAAATTATTGTAACCACATGTACCTAAGAAGAGTGAAAAGTGTTGTTTGTGAGTGGTACAGTCAGATCGTAGCAAGCAATGACATACAGATCATAGGCCGCTTAGACAGAGTGAGGCCTACAGGTTACGGTGCTCAGGAGATGCGCAAAGCAAGATCAACATTAACAAGATCAACATTATTTGATGTTAGAGAGTTCATTCATCAGTCTAATAATGGCAGGAAAGAAGCTGTTCTTGAACTTATGGGTGCATGTGTTCAAGCTTCTGTATCTTCTGCCTGATGGAAGAAGTTGTAGGAGAGCATTACAGGGGCGGAAGGAGCCTTTCATGATGTTGGCAGCCTTTTTGCAGCAATGTGAAGTGTAAATATAGTCCATGAATGGAAGGTTGGCATTTGTGATGGTCTGGGTTGCATACATAATCTTCTGTAGTTTCTTATGGGCCTGGGCAGAACAGTTGCCGTACCAGTCCATTATGCACCTGGAAAGTACGCTATCTGTGGTGCATCTGTAAAAGTTGGTGAGGGTCCTTATGGACATGCCAAATTTCCTAAGCTACCTAAGGAAGAAGAGGCGTTGTTGTGCCTTTTTGACCAACGCATCTATGTGGAAAGTCCAGGGCAGGTTGTCGGTTATCGTCACTCCTAGGAACCTGACACTCTCAACTCTCTCAACCTCCGCCCATTTGATGTAGATGGGGGCGTGTTCTTCTCCTTTCTTCCTGAAGTCAACGATCAGTTCTTTTGTTTTGCAGGCATTGAGAAAGAGGTTGTTACTATTGCACCATGACACCGAGCCCTCTATCTTCTTTCTGTATTCTGACTCATCATTGTTTGATATCTGTCCTACAATGGTGGTGGCATTGGCAAACTTGTAGATGGTGTTCATTTGGAATTTGGCGACACAGTCATGGGTGCATAGAGAGTACAGTAGGGGGCTGAGGATGCATCCTGGTTGGCTGGGTGGGGGGGAGGTGAGTGGTGGTGGGGGCGTCCAGTGTTGAGTGTTATTGTGGAGAAGATGCAGTTACCTATCTTCACTAATTGAGGTCTGTGGGTTAGGAAACTGAGGATCCAGTTGCAGAGGGTGGGACTGAGAGGTCTCAGAGTTTTGAGATTAGTCCGGAGGGGATAATGGTGTTGGAGGCGGAGCTGTTGTCAATGAGTAGGACTCTGACATAGATGTCCTTGTTGCCCAGATGTTCCAGGGGTGAGTGCAGAGCTAGGGAAATGGCATATGCTGTGGACCTGTTACATTGGCAGGCAATTGCAGAGGATTGAGGTAGGCTGGGAGTCTGGAGTTGATGTGGACCATGACCAGCCTCTCAAAGCACTTTACGATTATGGAGGTCAGAGCCACTGGGTGGTAGTCATTAAGGCACGTTGTGTTCTCTTTGGTACGGGGATGATGGTGGTCTTCTTGAAGCAGGTGGGGACTTTGGAATGTATTAGGGAAAGGATGAAGATGTCGGTGAATACCTCCGCCAGCTGGTCCACACAGGATCTGAGTGCTCGGCTGGGGACTCTGTCTGGGCCTGTCACTTTCCTCAGGTTTATTCTCAGGAAGACCGATCTGACATCTACAGTGGTGACGGACGGAACAGGTGCACCTGGGGCTGTCAGGGCAGGTGACACTGTACCACTGGCATTCTGCTCGAACCAAGCATAGTAAGCATTGAGCACATCAGGGACGGATGTGTTTTTGTCTGCTGTCTTGCTCTGCTTCATTTGTATCCTGCTTTATGGTTTAGGCCTTGCCACAGATGGCGGGTGTCCATATGATTAGTTTGGGCCTCTAACTTGGTCCAGTACTCTCTCTTGGCATCTCTGATGGCTTTACAGAGGTCACATCTGGATTTTCTGTACAGGTCTGTTCTCCGACTTGAATGCTGCACACCTGATCTTCAGTAGGCAGTGAATTTCCTGGTTCATCCAATGTTTCCAGTTTGGGAACACCCAGGTTGACTTCCCGGGCATCCAATTCCCCATGCATCTGCTAATGAGGTCCGTGAAGGCGGTGGCTTACACATCTAGGTTTTCTGCTCAGTACTTGAATACTATCCAGTCCACTGATTCCAAGCCGTCTTAGCAATGCTCTTCTGCTGCCTTGGAATGGCATTGCACTTCCTTTTGTGAAGGATCCTTCCATTTCAGCTTCTGTTTGTAAGTTGGGAGGAGGAACATAAAGTTGTGATGTGATTTTCTGAAGTGTGGACAGGGTATGGAGCGGTGAGTGTCTTCGATGGTTGTGTAGCAGCAGTCCAGGACATTCGGTCCTCTACTGGGACAGTAGACATGTTGATGGTACGTTGGCAGCACCCTCTTGAAGTTGGCCTGGTTGTACTCACCGGCCACGATGAATAAGGCCTCGGGGAATTTCATTTCCAGAGTAACAAGCATGGGGCTGGATGAACACAGCAGGTCAAGCAGCATCATAGGAGCAGGAAAACTTGACGTTTCGGGCCTAAACCCTTCATCAGAAAATGTGTATTACCCCTTCATTTCCAGAGTGTTTGTGGTGGTGTAAATTTTGTCTAGGGCATTCTTCGCCTCCACACGGGGTGGTATGTAGACCGCTGTCAGGATGGCGGAGGTGAACTCGCATGGCAGATAAGAGGAACAGCATTTTATTGTAAGGTATTCTAGGTCCAGGGAATAGTGGCTCTCCAGGCTTGTCATGTCTGAGCACCAGGAGGTGTTGATTAGGAGGCAGTCCCCTCCACCCTTTGCCTTACCCAAGGACGCCATGCGGTCTAAGCGATGTATGGAGAAACCCTCAGCTTGATAAGTCATAGGGTAAACCATTCCATTCTGAGATGCGTGGGTACATCACCCTCTACCCCATAAACTGAGTGTGACTGATGGTCCTGGATCCTCCCCTACACCATAAAACTCCTCAAAACCCAACTAGCAGTGATCATTCTAGCGTTTCTACTGACCAGAAAACCTCTTCAATAGTCCTCTGCCTTCCTGTTGCAACACAAATTTCCTATTTCAATTAATATAACTTTATGTAACTGTGATTATTTTCTTCAATCTAGATTTTATTCTCAAATGTTTAACCAGCACACTGGATAATTCACTGTTAACCTCGGAGATTAAGAAAACAGAATGGCATTTTGTGCCTTTTAAGGATGCTCCAAAAATAAATATATTTAAAAGTGCTCTAGTTCTTTGAAAAATATATAGATATATTACAGATAATGGTGGTTTTCAAAAAAAAATGCATTGACCAATTACAGGGCATAAACATGAAAGCTTTCATGCAAATATCATAAATGCTATCTTTTAGTTTCATTAATTTTTCTCTTGTGTATTATATAATGTTTATTCCAATTTTTTACTGCGTTCTTTAAAAATACTTTTCTTGGCGTAATGTTTTAAATAAAATGCAGTTTGCCCTATGACTGACCTTACCAAAGGAATGTTGTAAGAGTTAAATCAGTGAGATGGCTAATGACCAACACATGAATTCACTTGCACTTTGTGTACGACACTTTGTAGTGAACTGCAACTGTTTACTTTTATTGTAATTGTTCATACTGATTCTACTCAATTCTCATAAATTAACCAAATATCTCAGTGAGAAGACTCTGTACATCCGGCACTTAGCACATCAATGACTAGCAGTTTAATTGGCTTCCAAGATTAGAAGAATCAATGATCAGAAAATAAACTAATTGCAAATGTTGTCTTTGTAGCAGAGATTTTGCTGGAGACTTGCATCATTGCAGAGACGCATCCAATTTGCAGATCCTGCATCTGCCAATGATGCAGAAGAAAGAGGAAATAGCAGATTAAGCAACAAATGCTGTTAATTATGCGATTCAATTTTTCTCTAGGAACTTGTAGGAAGTTAAATGGAGGATGCCAGCAGAGGCTATGTTGGTAGCACTCTCACTTCTGAGTCAGATGATTGGGCACCAAAATCTATGTAGACACTCCAGTGCAGTGCTGAGGAACTATTGTACAATCAGAGCAGGCAGCTTTTATATTAGATGTTAATAAAGGGTGCTCTCTACCGTCTGATGTGAGAAAGAGCTCAGAGAGTGTTAACCCTACTGTCCTAACTGTCATGAGACTTGAATAAGATTGTGCAGCAGGAATGAGGCGGTGCCTTGCAGACTCAGGCAATGAGTGCATTTTGGAGGGTATGGTCCTCGGGCACCCTGGAGGTCCTCCTCAGCGGAAGTGGCTGGGAGGGACTATGTGCACTCTGGGGCCTGTGTCAACCTTCCGGTCAAGCTGGAGTGTGGGCACATGCCTGTGTACAGGGTAGGGGAGGGACCTGGAACAGAGGTTTTCTGTTTGTTGTGTGGGACTGAAATGTAAACAATTTATGCTTGTGGTGTTGGCCATTTTTAGCACATGTCGGGCGGGCATTGCACCAGGATTGGACAGAGGTGGAGCAGAGTCAGGCGGAACAAAGGCAGAACATGAGACAGATTTCTGTTCAGTCAGTCTGTGACTGAGATTGTTTCAATAAACACAAATTTAACCTGCATACTTGAATCCTCCTGTAGGGAGAATAACCACAACACCAATCAATATTTATGCCGCAATCAACAATACAAGAAGAAATTATTCAGTTGTTGTCATATTTTTGTACATAAATTGTCTAAAATATCAAAGGGCTCAAATAGGATGATGCAGTGAGGAATCAAGTGAGAATGGGCTATATGTTTATTGCTGTTATTTTAACTACATGACAGCCATAGCTCCCTCAAGGTGGAATGAACTGAAATCGACTTCTTACGTAGAAAAAGAGCAAAATACTCAGGATACTGGATATCTGAATTAAAGACAGGAGTGCTCAACAGGTCTGGTAGCATCTATGAAGGGAAAAACAGAGTTAATATGTCAAGTCCAGTACGACTCTTCTTTGGAACTCTCCGAAGAAGAGCTAAATCAGACTAGAAACGTTAACTCTGTTTCTCTCTACATATGCTGCTAGACCTGCTGAGTTTCCCTTACATGTCATCTTATCCCCATGTGGAGTGAGGGATTGTATTCTGGAAAGTTTTCCTGATGTATTCTTTCGAGTTGGAAGCGGACAGATTCAAGGTACGATTGAATCCCAGTACTGAGCCTGCGATTTGTTATAAAACTATTCATCCCTTTGAGGGGATGAGTAAGTAGGGTTAGGCCTGTTATTTTGTGTTAACTTTTTGTGCTCTTGAAGAATTAAAAAAAACAGCAAGTTTATTAGATCTGTCGTTCTGCAACAAGGAAAAAAAGAACAAATGTTAGATGAACACAGCAGGCCAAGCAGCGTCAGAGGAGCAGAGAGGCTGACATTTTGGGCCTAGACCCTTCTGAAGAATGCACTTCTGAAGAAGGGTCTAGGCCTGAAACGTCAGCCTTCCTGCCCCTCTGATGCTGCTTGGCCTGCTGTGTTCATCCAGCTCTACACCTTGTTATCTCAGATTCTCCAGCATCTGCAGTTCCTACTATCTCAAGAACAAATGTTGTTTCCTTTGCAAGTTGCCAGAGTCTTTATTCATGTAAGATATTACCTTAATATTTGGCTAATGCAGCATTGACCCAGGGCAGATTGTGTTCGGGCCTCTTTTTTAGGTCATCAGACGTCCACTGTTCATTCTCTGCTCTATCTTAGTATTCACACTTGATGAATGGGAAAATATGGCCAATATGTGTAGTCAATGTTTGTGTCTGAAGGAAGAATAACTTTCAAACTCCCATACACTTACTTCTGATATGAATCTGTCCTGATGTTGAACTATTAAGATTTCAATATGATTATGTTTTGTGCACTACGTAATGGGCTGGGTCTTGCTGGAGTGGGACATTTCATGACATATCACATCAGAGAGATTTCTTTTCTGTGCTCTTCAGCCCAAAATGAGCCACAACTCCTGCAAGTGTGAGCTGATAATGTATAATAAGGGCCATGGCCCTCAATAAATGATAGGACTGATAGTGCATCTCCTTAAGTAGTAACATTTTAGGACTGAGAAAGAAAGAACAAAATAATAGAGAAGGAAGATGAAATAACTTTACAGAGGCCATACCAAATCATCCTTTATTTACACATGAAGAGTCCTTGATACTGATCCAGGTCCCTCAGAGCTAGCTGTCAAAGTATGAGGAATATATGACACTCTTTCGATTATCCGTCAGCCAGGGATCCCTGAATGGACAAAGTGAATAGCCCCAATTAGGGAACTCATATTCTATGAGGTCCACCTGGCTGATCTTGTTACAATCAATACAGTTAGTGTCAAATCAGGTACAGAAAGTAAAGAATAAGGGAGGAAAGAAAGATGTATTTAAGCAAGAGAGAAAATAAAGAGAATGAGAGAGTAAGAGTGAAATTAATTTGACATGTCTAAGCATCTAAGAATATTGTAGGTATTAGGGGAATGCACACTGAGAAAGCAGCTTTGGTCTCTCTCAGAAATCTGATCCATTCTGTGGATTGGTCACTTGACCCGGTGCAGTACTGTACCCATTCAGCCATCTACTTTTAGCTGCTGGTGTGCCCTGCTACCAATGTCAGGGCTTACAGAATTGGACAGAAGCCACCTGGTACCAGTGGTTCCCTGAGAGTCAGGTGCCAGAATCCACGATGGAAGGCTATGTGTGAGTGGTGCTTGTTGATCATGCTCTGTTGTGCACTTTCACCATGAGGAAGTTGGAGGTCTTTACCTGTTTTTCCAATGACTCATTGTTTGACAAGTTTGATAAGATCGCACCTGGAATATTAATGAGGCAAGTTGAGCTGTCAACAAGGAATGTAACAAGCATTAATCTCTGTCAATTGGCAACTCGCTACTACCTGGCAAGAAGCGCACCACGCTGCTTTTGTAAAATATGAATAATGGGTGGGATGATCTTGACATTGAGATGGGCCTTGCCACACTTCACGTCTGATTCTGCTACACATCTTGGCATTGCCTACATTGCTCAGACCCTTATAAGATTCCACCTTAAGTTTTTCAATTAATACGTTTAAATATATAAATATACATGAGCTAAACACATAAGTTGAATATGTTAAATGATGCTAACACAGCCAATGGATAAGAAATGTAAGCAATGTGAACAGTTTTTAGGCAGCTATTCAATGTCCTTATGATATTAAGGTATGCCAATGCCTTGGATCTCATTTGAATGTAATAAATGTTATTTGTACAAAATTTATGATTATCTTTTTATTTTCTTGGTTGTAAAGAAGTCCTCGTTGACAATAACGAACAGCAGATATCAGTGATTAAATTATTTAGGTGTATTTTGCTCTGTGTCTAAAGTTAAAGCAAAATTATGTTGCACAGTCAAAAAAAGTTTCCAGCTTCTGTTAGGTAAAATAATGCTTATTTAAGGAGGGCTAAGTTAAGGTAAGAGCAATCCTTCAAATAAGGAGTTAAACCAAGATCCCATGTGTCTTGTTTTGGAGGTTCAGTTTGATGTTCAGAAATATTCATGGAAGAATTCACTTGGTGTCCTGACTCACATTTCTTTCAGCCAGTGCTATTGAAAACAGATTAACTGGTCATTCATCTTACTGTTGTTTGTGGCAACATGCTGTGTGAAAAATAGCTACTTCATTTTCTTGTAAAACATGCATTCCTCTTCAAGGTAATTTATTCTCTGTGAAGTATTTTGAGGTGTTCCTGAGAGATGTGATAGTGTGCTATTTAAATGCAAGGTTTTCTTAATCATATGATTTGACAGCTATAGTGTACCATCATTTAACAAGTTACCAAATCAAGATTTGTTTTGCAGATTGCATAACCTCTGACATTATTTGTAGGAATATTGTTAGACAATAAACGTAAATACTAACAGCACATACCAAATTCAATTAATGCAAGCCAACTCAGAAAAAAACTTCAAGACCAATTAAAACTAACCTGTTAAATGCTGCAGTTTAAGGTCTTGATAGTCAAATATTAAACTAAAGTCCCTTTGGAGAAAATCCTAAGTTGAATTGATCTATGGGAGTTCATCTCTGCAACAAAAACTATGGGGTACAATGGTATGTTATAGTCACTGACTCGACACATGATAACTTCATTATGTTGCAGCCTTTTCCAGAGTTTTGGATTAAAGTGAGTCAATTGATGTGACCTGTATGACACTTATAATATAAACATTATAACACCATGCTTCTTAGATCAGACTTCTCAGGGAAAGCAGATATATCTGAGCTGAAACTTCAAAATTAACTGGAAGAAAAATGAAAGGTGTTGTTTGGTTTCTTCAATTTAGCCTCTAGAGAGCGTAAAACTTCATTTAATTTTAATTACCCTTAGTTCTCAAAAGCATTTTTTTCGTGAGCTATGCATCTAACACATGGATTAGATAAGTGTTAGATAACACATTTTATTCTCTGACAGACAAGAGTTTAAAATTAGACATTTTATAACAAGTTCAGGACTTATGAGGTTATCAGCATGATAGCAAGAGTATTTTCTTTTTCAAAATGTATTTGATCTAAATGCTGTAATTAATAAATTGACCACAAAGCTAGATTTTGTAGTGTTGTTGGTACCCATGCTAGAGGAACCTGGTGATGCTGAAAACCAATGGTCTATCCATTTCCAGACATGCTAGCAATAATAATTTTGCGGTATGGCATAATTGTATTCTGCCATGCAGAATGGGCGGACCATGATGTTGCTTAGCACCCATTTCAGCTTAACACTTTCAAAGGCATAGGTCCTTTTAGTGGCTCCTCTTAAATTGTCACAGCTAAACACGTACAAGGCATTCCTCACCAGAGTTATTAAAAGACATCAACTTCCAGGAGAGGTGCATTGTTTTGCTGTTGCCAAGGTGAAGTAAATATTACATTCTGTGTTGCTGGCGATTCCTTCAGGAGCAAGTCGTGTTCGACTTTATCAAGGACGTCCACGGAGTTTGAGAGGCTGTCAGCAGACATCCTGCTAGCTCTTATTGGGATAACAATGTGTGGAGCTGGATGAACACAGCAGGCCAAGCAGCATCATAGGAGCAGGAAAGCTTGA
>JAHRHZ010000087.1:4444158-4460103 GCA_024137785.1 Ginglymostoma cirratum | reverse complement strand
CAAGCAGCATCATAGGAGCAGGAAAGCTTGACGTTTCGGGCCTAGACACTTCATCAGAAAGATCAGAAAGATCTGATGAAGGGTCTAGGCCCGAAACATCAAGCTTTCCTGCTCCTATGATGCTGCTTGGCCTGCTGTGTTCATCCAGCTCCACACCTTGTTATCTCGGATTCTCCAGCATCTGCAGTACCTATTATCTCTGAAGCACTTATTGGGACTTCAGTTTGAGTCTCTCTTGGATGATAAAGCACAAGGTGGGAAGGGCAGTTGTACGCCGAAGCTGGAGGAGAAGGCTCCCAATTGAAGGGCTCACTGAGCTACTTTATTTAGGGAGCATTTCTAATCCATCCACTTCAGCCTGAGATGGTGTCTGACCTGGCCACAGGTTTCCATGGAGATATACACTGAACTGTGCTACTTTCTCCAAGCAAACATACAACCACAGGCTCCCATTGGACATCTAGGTCACTAGGGCTCTCAAGTTCTCTGGCTTCGATCTTTTCAACCTGGAGCTGGTGTGATCGCCAACATCTCACAGCTTGCCTACATTGATGCATCAGGAGAGGAGACTTCATAGTTTGTCTCAGAGGAGGGAGATGTACAGGAGGTGCAAGTATTTGGTTTTGCCATTGATGCATTTATCCATTGAGTGACAAATACACACACACATGAGGCTGAGAGTGTCCTATCTCAACCGTGAGAAGTACTGTGATTTGATTAAATATAAGTTTGATGGCAGCTGTTTTTGAATTTAAGAGGCAGGAATTTAAGTTTTTGCTTGGTTCCAGTCTCCATTTATTACAATGCCTTTTTTTAAATCAGTGAGCCTCTTTGAAAGCTCCAAAGAGATTTAAGCAAAATAGATAAATCTGTTTTTTTGTGAGAAAAGCAAAATAAAGCACTGCACAAGGAAAACAGTTATAATCTGGTTGAATGTAAGAGTTATGGACTGTATATTTTTGCTGCACATGAAATGAGTTAATGTTAACAGCTACTGTAAAATATAAATATTGTTTAATCGCTAGTTTTTGTTCATTCTTTTTACTTATTAAGGAATTTATTTGAAAGACATTCTGTTACTTACTGTAAGCAAAAACAGTCAGCAGATGAAATGATCAGAAAATGGTTTACTATTGAGGACAGTCTTGCAAAGGTATGATACATCATCTGAAACTGATACCACCAACAGTCTGGAACATGTATTACCAAGTCTGAAGTGGGAATTGAATATGTGACCTTCTGACTCAGAGGTGAGAGTGCTACTATACAGGTGCTACTACACCTGTTTTAATATAGTCTAACATAAATGCAGAGTTATAAATGTAAAACTTCAACAAAACAGTTTGTAGTTTAAAAGCTTTTTGTTGATCTTAATGAATGATCTTATTCAGAATCTGTGAAACAGAGAATTCTCAAATATTTTACAGTAAGTGAAATGCTGTGGAGAAATAGATGCTTGCTGTATAATTTCAGGGCTGCTTTTTGATTTTTTTTCTTTCTGAATTGGCCTGCTGTTGTGATGTGGGCAGAGGTCCAGTGTATTGATTCATCTGTGCAATTCTTCATATTGTCCATCAGAAGGATTCCTACAGAGGGCTGCACCATAATTTACTGAGTGATGTTGTGTCTCTTTTTGATATATGTTAGGGACCTGAACTTGTACACAGAAGGCATCAGTTCAAAGTTTGATGTTAATATGAGGTTCAGAAATCATTAGGAGGATAAAAGAGACTCCAGGAGGACATAAACACAACTGGTGAAATAGGGAGAGAGTGGCAAAAGAGGTTGACTAGAAAGGTACCAGGGATGAGGGACTTCAGATAGGTGGACCTAAAAACAGAGAAGATAAAAAAGGCACTTGATAAAAATGACCAAAATTATGAACAATTTTTTTAGCGTAAATAATTAAGGAATGTTTCCATTAGCAGAAGGGTCAGTAACTGGAAGTTAAGTTGATTGACAAAAGAAAGTTATATGAGGTACCATATTCTAACTTAATAACTTGTAATAATCTGCAATGAAAGGCCATTGGAAACAAATTCAGTGGTAATATTCATAGGTCTGCAGAAGAGGATATACAACACTGCAAAGGATACATAGCAATGCAAAGGCTATGCAATACAGCAGAGGATCTACAGCACAGGAACAGCACAGCAGAGGATAGATAGCAGGGAAACAGCTTACGGAAGAATACACAACAGTGAAACAGCATAGCACAGGATATCCAGCACACAACCACGTGGACCAAACTGTCCATGCCAATGTTTATGCTCCACTCAAGCCTTGTCCCATTTTCCCTCATCTATATCTAGCTTGCAGCATTCTCTGTCATATGATAATCTAATGTTACCTTAAATATATTTATACCATTCAATTCAATTTATTGTCTGTGGTTGTGAGTTTCACCTTCTCACCACCACTCTTTGGATAAAGAAATTTTTTCTGAATTCTCTACTGGATTCTTGGTGATGATCTTTTATTAATGCTCCCTTGTTGCAGTCTTCCCCATAGGAGAAAATATTTTCTTTGTATTCGCTCTATGAAAACTTTATATAACTTTAAAGTCTTCCAATAAGTTATGCCTTAGCCTTATTTTAGGAACAGAGGAACAGAAGTAGACCAATCAGGCCCTCAAGCCTGTTCCACTATTCAATGAGATCATGGCTGATCTGTCATATAACTCCATGTATTTGCCTTTGGCCCATATCCCTTAATACCTTTGCTTGACAAAAAATTATCTACCTCAGATTTAAAATGAACAATTGATTTTCTCAACAGTAAAAAGACCCAGACTGTCACTCCTTTCCTGATGTGCATACCCACACATTTCTGATATAATTAGTTCTGTATCCTCTTCAGTGCTTCAATATTCTGTCTTATGATATGGTCACCAGAACAATATACAGTATACTGCATACGGTCTAACAAATGTTTCGATAAGAGGCATAACTTAACTTCTTTTCTATTCTATCCATCTAGAAATAAAGCCTAGTGCTTTTTTTTTATCACCATGCTAATCTGTGATAAAACCTTCAGTGTGTGATGTATTCAGACTTTGAGATCCCTTTGTACGAGTGTGTCACCCAGATTTGCACCTACCAAGTAATAAGTGACATCCGCATTCTCCCTACCAACAAGTGCTTCCACATATTTAGCTGTGTTGAACTTAATTTGCCAATTATTTGCCAAATTCTATAAGCTTATTAATGCAAAAGAAATATGGCTAAACACTAGAAATAAAATAATTTACACAGCTATGAGGAACTACAAGGGGAGTGGCCAAAATCGAATAGCTCAGCCAAAGAACCAGCAGCATCCCAATGGAGTGAATGGTCTCTTTTTATGTTGTATCGTTCTTTGAGTTTAATGACAGAACACAAATAAGGATATTGATTTTTGAGAGCTTTTAGATTTTCAAAAGCCAAATGACCAGAAACTGGAAACTTCTAAAACATTTGCAGTCAGTTTCCTAAACTATTTAAAAGATGTTATTGGCCAGAGTGATGTTCGTTTGAAAAAGCATAGTGCACCTATGAGAGAAATAGTCTCCCATCTCTTTGCCAGGAAGAAGCAGATATACAGTGAGACAAGCACAAAGATAATGCTTCCTAGCCTTGGGTCAAATCATTTCCATAATATTATCATTGAGTGAGGAAATGGTAATTGAGGTCTGTGGAGACCAGTCTCTAAGCTATGCATGCTTTTTTTTTCTTTCTAGAATGACATCATTTGTATCTCAATATTATTTCAGCATTGTCAGGCTTTATCAAACAGTAGAAAAAACTTCTGCCTGTACATAACAAGGTGTAGAACTGGATGAGTACAGCAGGCCAGGCAGCATCAGAGGAGCAGGAAAGCTGATGTTTTGGGTCTGGGCCCTTCTTCAGAAATGGGGGAGGGGAAAGCACTCTGACATAAATAGAGAGAGGGGGAGGTGGATGGAAGGTGGATAAAGAAGCAGATAGGTGAAGAAAAGACGACAGGTCAAGGAGGCAGGGATGAAGCCAGTAAAGGTGAGTGTAGGTAGGGAGTTGGGATGGTGCTTGGTCAGTGAGGAGGGAGGAGCGGATGAGTAGGAGAAAAGACGGACAGGTCAAGGAGGCAGGCACGAGAGGGGGGATGGTCTTGGGATGAGGTCGGGGGTGGGGAGATTTTGAAGCTTGTAAAGTCCACATTGGGTTGTAGGGTTCCCAGGCAGAAAATGAGGTGCTGTTCCTCCAGCTTTTGGGTGGCATCGTTGTGGCCCTGGAGGAGGCCCAGGATGGACATGTCGTCCAAGGAGTGGGAAGGGAAGTTGAAATGGATTGCGACTGGGGGGTGTTGTCGTTTGTCACGAACCGAGCGTAGGTGCTCAACAAAGCGATCTCCAAGCCTCCTCTTGGTTTCCCCAATGTAGAGGAGGCCACATCGGGAGCCCCCTTCCCCTCCCCCATTTCTGAAGAAGGGTCCAGACCCGAAACATCTGCCTTCCTGCTCCTCTGATGCTGCCTGACCTGCTGTTCTCATCCAGCTCCACACCTTGTTATCTTGCACTCCAGCATCAGCAGTTCCTACTATTTCTGCCTGTACATCTTGCCTGTACTTTGTACAGTTGTAAATTTGAAATGACCAAAGTTGCTTCACTGAGCAGTAATGAGGTAAAGAACGGTTTCTGCTAGAAGAGTAGGATACATTTAAACTGTGTGAATATTAGCCATTAAGGGATATCCTTTGGTTTTAACTTAACAGTAAAGTAAATATAAATGTTCTTTTATTGAGGCTAAATGTGGAGCGAGGAGTAAAAGTGGGAGGATCTTCTACTCAGGGGCTGGTCTAGTGTCCCACGTGATTATATATCTTCTTAACTCATTATGGATGTGTGGATACAATGGCAAATTTTATGGGCAACAAAGTCTGAAACCTTGGGATTCCAACACCTGGTCAGGTCACCATGTTTAAAAGGCACCCAGACAGCACTTCATTCTCTGCAACTGAACAGCAATGCTGCTTATCACTCTACCCACTGCAGAGATGTCAGAAAATGTACCATGCTTCTGTAATACCTCCCTAGAGGTTCTCCTGAAGGTTGTCCAGGAGGGAAGGAATGTTCTTTTTCTGGTGGAAGGCAACAAGAGGTCATCTCAGCTGACAAAGACAGTGCCCATTGCAGCTCAGAAAAACCTGGTTCCAGTGCTGCAAGAGGATGAATGGTCTGCTGCACCCTGCTATTGTATGGATCACAATCGATACAATGCTTCATGTTCCTATGAGTGTGAATTAGCATTGTAAGGTTGCCACTGCAGAGGATTTTCAAATAGAACGTTAGGCGCTAGCAATCTCCATCAGATGCCTCCGGCGCAACTGATGTCTGTCACTTCAGTGCAGCTATCAATGTCATATTATTTGCAAGTAGGTACTGTCTCTCACACATTTGCCAAGGTTCACAACCAAAACATAAATGGAGTCACAACATTGAGCAGCTTGTGCACTGTCAGGTTACTGACCTCTCATCACAAGTTGGAGAATCCACATATCTTATAGTTTTTCACCAAAGGCTTGCACGGTACAAGGGCAAACGAGACAGAAGTTATACCTCGCTTGGCTGCCCTCGTCAGGTTTGTTGGTGAGAGCCAGGATGCTTTGCTTGAGCAGGCTTGTAATTGTTTGCACAACGAAATTGATGGCTTTGTGAAGGAACCAAGTAACTGAAGAAGTTTGTACTCACTGAAGCTTAGAAAAAGAAGTCTATCCCACCAGGTACATGCCTCATATAAACAATCAGGTTGTGAAATTGTGTTTCCAATTTCTGGCTAACAAGAGTGTATCCATGAACATAATTTCAGCGGGCTAGCGTGCTCATGACTATTTGGAACATGCTAATGAATGCAAAATAGGAGGAATCAGGAAAGACAACCCATCTGAAAGGCTTTGAGAACTTAATATCAAAACATTAACTTGCTTTCAGAAACAGTTTTTATCTCCCATTCACAATTGAAAAAGGAAACATTCCTTTTTTGAAACTGGATTCAGTGATTTAAGTACAGCAACTGATCTTCAGTATTATCATTTTTGTACTTGGAGGCACAATTGTGATATTTAACTGCCAATGTCACTTGCCCCTTCACAATCACTGCTCAAGTACTACCTGTGAAGAAGAGTTCTAATTAGGCTCAATGGCCAATTAACAATTAATGATTGTTGTTGGAATATTCCATGTATTTGCAGCTGCTTGCCTCTTGCAGTCATCTCAATGACCTTTCCAACTTATTTTGAAGTCAGAATAAAATTGTAATAGGTAATTATATTTCATTCACATTATTGTGCTGAAAACGGTATGATACATATGTATAATGTTCACCACACAGACAGACAGGCATTTCTGCACTTCACAGAACTGGGATCAATGATTGGACACTAAACAGAATGAAGAACGAGAGAAAAATGTGTTTGTAAGTCAAAGTATCAGTAAAAGAGAAATAGTTTTAGGAGGCTTTGGAAAACAGAGTGACGCAACAAACTAGAGGATGGGGTTCCAGAGACTAGGGCAAAGAGTGCTCCGAGATACTAAAATATAGGCAAGTGGAAAGTGAAATAAATTGAAAGGACATACAGGGAAATGTGGTTAGAGCTGATTGGAAGAAACAATGGAGTTTGACAAGTATAAGCCATTGAGGACACCAGCCTTAAAATGGATGAAAACACAGATCATCTCATTCTGGATGAGTTACAGCTCATAGAGGATGAACCATAAATTGATCAAAGAGTAGATTGTATTTACAGCAGGAAATCAGCAGAACTTCAGAACCCTTTGTTTAAGTAGAACATCACAATGAAACCATCTCCGTTGCCTCTATGTCAGATGAAAGTTCTATGATGATCATTCTTTTGAAGAGTATGCTCTTGAGATTTGGGTTCATTGGCTCCTCTGTGAAGTATAAAATGAATAAAAATCTCCAAATGTGGCTGTGTATGCTAATATTTCCTTAATATTGACAGAATTATGTATTTTTTTTTGTAAGTTACTAATCAGAGACTACCCAATTGCACACAGAGCTGGCATATTTTACCAACGTACATTGTAGGTTGGCAATAATATTAAAAAAGCATATTCTTACTTGGTGCATGTGAAAATTAATTCTTTGTTTCTAAAGTTTACTTAAATTCTGTTGCTATTTAATTATCATTAAGTAATTTCAGACATGATCAAATGTTCCTGTATTGGTAATAATTAATTTCTTGTGGCAGTGAGCCTTTGCAAGCATCTAGCAGTTGCATTGGCATGTCAAAACAATCATGTAAATCAATGTTGAGAAAAGTGAAAATACATGACAATTTTTTAAGCACTGAGATATAGACTTCTGCGTGTACTTTTGTTTTCAAAAGCCTGCCATTCAAAAAAAATTGTTTATCTCAGTGGAAATAGAGATTTTGTTTAACAGTTCAGACATAGGTGATGATTTGAAATAAATAAAGGATGTACATAAATGTTGACTTTAAGTAATACACTTGGACATTTCACCAAGCTGACACATATAATGATCAAGCAATGACCTGTTTAAGACCCACAGATGGTGTGCATATTGACCACAGATGGGAAAGCATTGATGCAAACAGAGGTGACATCTCAGCAGGCTGCATGATATCATAAACACAATCTCTTTAATTAGCCCCTGACCTGATTTTGTCCATTTGGTGACATAAATATTGAAAACTAGAGTTGTAAATCCTTTGTAAATGGCGCATACTTAATGTTTACATCTTGGTTAATGCCATGTTTCCCTTCATCTAAATGGTGAGCAGGGCTTGAAGGAAACACAAATCAGTGAACAGAAATGGTAGTGGCCCTGTGGTAACTGACTAAGTAGCTATTATTCATGAATCATCCTTGACAGGGCTGGCATGTTACAGTTAATTTTAGTCCAGCGCTTGCTCAATTTCTAACACAATTTTAAGTCAAGTTAGGTTTAGTGATCATTGTCAGAAAACCTGCCAATATTATTTTTCCCACTTATCTAACCTCGGAGCATTGATATCCAACAACACAGTTTTGTTTTAGTCCTTCAACCCTCTACTTCTCAGCAGTGAAACAGGACAGACCATAGCTGCAAAATGCAACACTGCCATGCCACTAGCCTCAATAATACAGAAAACTGTGGCTCACAAAATGCAGCTAGATAGCTTTCAGCCAAATCCAGTGTAGTTTGCATTTGCTGTACTAAAACACTCAAGTTGGTGCATCATACCTACTTTAGAAGCACGTAGAATGGGAAAATTGCATTGACAAGTAATGTTACATGGCATTCCACCTCTCATTTTGCACCATTCAGGAAGATAGATTGAGGAAGTTGATCCCTTCTCCTTGGAGAGAAGAAGGCTAAGAGGAGATCTGATAGAGGTTTTCCCACTTGTAAAAAGAACAACAAAAAGAGGGCACAGTTTTAAAATGATCTACAGAAGCAAAAAGAGTGATATGAGGAAAAGTTTATTCACACAGTGAGTAGTCAGGGTATGGAGTGTAAGTGTGGCAGAGGCAAGATCAATTGAGGAATTCAAGAAGGCATTGGATAATTATTTGAATGGAAATAATGTGCAAGCGTAAGTTGAAAAAAACAGAGGTTAGCCCTAAGTGATGGTGTTCATTCAATGAGCTTGCACAGACGTGATGGGCTGAATAGCCTTCACTGCCCTATAACATTTCTGTGATTCTGGGAGTTGGGCCTCTCTTAAACACATCCAACAAAATGGTATTCAGTTGCACAAGTGACTGCATTCCCACCCCGCCATCACCTACTACTCCAATTTAGTCTTGAGTCCGATGACCCTTCCTCAGAACTCAATTCTGAGGAAGGGTCGCCAGACCTGAAAAGTTAACTCTGATTTTTTTCTTCATAGATGCTGCCAGACCTGCTGAGCTTTTTCAGAAATTTCTGTTTTTGCTCCTGATTTACAGTATCTGCAGTTCTTTTGGTTTTTACTCCAATTTAGTCCAATAATTTGGATGCGTACTTGCTGGAGTTCAGAAGAATGAGGGGAGATCTAACTGAGGTATATAAAATGCTAAAGGAGATTGATAAGGTGGACATTGAACAGATGTTCCCCTTTGTGGGAATGTCTCATACAAGAGGATATAGATATACAGTGAGACAAGGTAGTTCAAAACTGAGTTAAATATAAACTACTTCTCTCAGAAGGTCATGAATCTGTGGAACTCACTGTTCGGAGTGCAGTGGAGGCAGAAGTGATCAATAGATTCAAGAAAGAAATAGATACATTTCTGATGAAAAGTGGGATAAAGGGCTATGGGAAGCAGGCAGGAAAGTGAAATTGAGACCAGGATAAGATCAGCCATGATCATGTTAGATGGTGGACCAGGCTGAATTGCCTAGTCCCACTCCTAATTCCTATGTTCCTAATTTAGGGTCATCAATAATGAACTTTCAGATGAGGTGTATTTGACTTACTTTTGTTCCTGCAGAGTGAGTGAAAGTACCATATTGGAGCTATGGAGGAGGTTAGAAAAATCTGTGAAGTTTGTAAAGAGTGGTACCTGGTTATTGATTTCAGAAGTGTTAAACACTTTCCAACAGAAAGGCTGTTTTCTTTAATGAGAGCAATGGTTCCAGTTTTCCTGGGATCCACCACGATAGTGAAATGGAGCAGAGGTAGCTGAGAGGGAACACTGTGTGCATCGGGAAGAGGAGCAGGATGGCTTTGAATCAAAGTATGTATCCACAAAGGATCTGCAGGGACCACTTCTCCTGCCTCCACTCCAATCAGCAGCTTTAGGCAGCTACATTCCAAGGAAGTGACCATTGAATTGCCACCTCTTTCATCTAGACCCAGAACCTCACAACAGGGTAAAAACTGTGCTTTCAATGTACCTCAGATAGAGGAAGGGAATGAGGAAAAACAGGAGGAGGAAGGCTAGAGATATAAGGGAGCTAACAAGGCGTGGGGCTAGATGAACACAGCAGGCCAAGCAGCATCATAGGAACAGGAAAACTTGACGTTTCGGGCCTAGACCCTTCATCAGAAATCCAAAGTACCTTTTATCTCTGATATAAGGGAGCTCTTTCTTTCAGACAGACTGCCCTTGACTGGCTACTCAGATTTCAGTTCTCATAAAATCTCCTTTCCCCATTACTCCATAATTTCACATAATTCACTCCCTCTCCAATGGGCCCATTATTGTCTTCTTTTCTGAAATAAAAGAAGCAACAACAAACCATTCTATAATAACAATCCATCAACACATCCAAGAATGTACACAAAACTGATATATTCAGCTTCTTTAAGCTGTTAATGCCTGTCTTGCTGGTTCCTTTGCCTGACCTAACACCTCTAAATCATGTTACACCAGTGGCTGCAGCAAAGCTGTTCATTTTCACTAGGGAGAGGTGGCAGATGGCTTTGTAGGACATACTCAAGTAGCTGGTCTTGAGGGCCAGCTTTGGACTGCATCATCTTATAGAGGCTGCAGCATTCTGGACTGACAGGCAGAGAGAGAACAGTAGGGGTACTGGTGGAGTACCATGCATGCTAACATCCAGAGAGATGACACCAGGGCTGTGCACACTGCAGAGCACTATCCTCTCCCGCAGGATCACAGCAATCCTAGTAATGAGGTATCTGAAGGCACTCTGAGCCTTATGGAACCAAGCTGGTCTTGGATGACATGGCCAACTCAGGCTGGTCATTATTACTGGAGTCATCAGCAGCAGTGACATCACAGAAAACTGGTAGTGCAGCACAAGTAGGTTCCGAGGAAGTGAGAGATAAATGGTTCTCCCAGAGTTTGGGGTCTGGAGGGAAAGAGGAAATCAAATTAAAAAGTGCTGTGAAAACATACAAGTCCAGTTACAGTTAGTACCCGGATACAGCCCACATCATTCTTAAGTACAAGCTCATCTCTTTCATGACAAAAATAAACTTATTATTTTCAGGTTATTCCTTTGTTTTACAAACGTATGTGGCCAGAATTAAGGAACTTTGTACAAAACCAAGTTACAAACTGAACTGCAGCAACAATGAAAGACATCATCGAACCACATTAAAAGTGTCCACAAACATTAAACACTCCAAAAGCCTGATCAATAATGGTTACAGCAATGCAAACTACCTTATAATCACCATTCCTTTCGCTCTTATTACTCATTATTGCATTCACTCACTGGTTACATGTTCTTAATTGATTCCTATTAGAAAAGTTAAGGGACACTGCATATACATCTACAGACACTCTACACTTGTTTATTGCTGATAAAGGATTCTCAAGTTAAACCAGCTGATAAAGTACATTTGGACTTCAATGTCTTACTGCCCATTAAAAGGTGAAATCCATTCTTTTAGAAGAATTGTTATTTCCTTTCAATTTTAACAATATTTCTTGCCTAAGGATGAACAGTGGTGTCAAGTGTGACCCAACAAACTGGAGCTGAAACCTACGTATCAGCCTGCAGTGAAATTCAAACCCCACTAATCCCCTTACTGGCTTTTTCTTCCAGTTTAACATTAAAATTTGGATGTCAATGTGCCAGATCAAGCTTTGTCTCAAAAATATGGATTATGCAATTGATTTGCAGCCAAAATTGTTTTAAAATCTACCAGATTGCTTTGTTTGGCCACTGGGATATTGATGCCAATTGTCGTCGACTCCCAGCCATTCAGGGAGGGTTAGAAAGTCTAAGCATATCAGCTAAGTTTCAATCTGCACAGCAAATTCGATAGTTTCTTCCTGTGCTTGATCAAAGCTGAGACGGGGCCTCCAGACACTACTGGGGTCATAACTGCCAACATGGCATTTCCAAGCTAGAAAATATGAGCTCCAAGGTTTGGACAAGCCCCGTGTCAAGTTGGATTCACAATCCTCCATTCTCCTTGACAGTGAGAATAAATTATTGAACATGACTGACATCCGTGTGTGATGCCACCCTCTGAAATCATTTGATTGATACAGAGTCCTCTGCATCAGAACTTGTCTGTAGTCTCATCCTCAAATAAGTTGGCACACATGCCATTCTTTCCCCTTTGCGTGGTTGCAGAGAACTCATGCTTGGTGACTCACCAAATACTGCTCATGACTCTAAGGTCTGGTGTGTTACTGTTCACCCAAGGAACCTGCGTTGCTATGGTAGCATGCACTTGAATATTTATGGTAAAGTCTGAAGCTTTGCACAGTGATAGCAAAGGCTCCAACTATCTTTACATCACACTTATGAGCTGGAATCCCTCCTGTTCTTATCACCTGTCGTTGGAGTATTTTGGAAGAATTTACAAGTTGATACTAAATCTATATGGCTGCGTTATGAAGTCAACTTCCTTGGCTAGCAGGTCCTGGGGTGCAACTTGAACGCTGAGTTTCTTGTTCAAAGTCAGGGACACTACCCACTATACCACAAGACTTCAATAACTCTGTCCTTCCTCTACAATACAGGCTGTTCTCCCATCTAAGCAGATGTCAGATGATGAGATGATGTCACTTCACCAAACATCTGCTCCTCTTGGCACCCTTCACTGTGAGGTAGTCCCAGTTGGTAAAGTGGCAGTTCTTAGGAATCAGGTACCCTAAGTATAGAAGGTGAGAACTAGGATGATGGGAGGGAGTTAGGAAAGAAAGAAAAAGGTCTATTGTTATAGGACCTGCAGCAGGATGTGGGTGAAGTGAGCATTGAGAAGGTACATAAGCCAGGAAGGTACCATCTTCGTGAACATTCTCAGCAATGCCAAATGCAACAATATGAGTCACTGCTGGTATGCAGCCATTGTTCTCCAATCACGCTCTGCTGCTGTCTTCTATTGTACACAACCTTGACCTGCAAAAGAGAGGCAAGAATGTTCTAGATTGTACAACATTTTAGCATGATGCATCCTCATTAGTGGAATAGCTGGAAGTATGTGGAATTTAGAAAATGTAACTGAGCCTGTCAACGTTGAGTACGTGTGTGAGAGTTTGTTGGAGTTCCTGGGAGTGAGTTTTGATTCATTATTGGGACTGTGGTCCATTGAGCAGTATGAGAAGTTGGTGATGATCAGGGAAAGCAATATCCTTTGAAGATGTATGGTCTCAACCTGACATCTCTTGTAAGGTTATTGAGCTATTTCCAGCACTGCATCTATGTCCGTGAGACCCGACTCCAGGAAATTTTCTCTGTGGTCACCTGCAATCATTCCTTTTGCATTGAGGGCCGCTCTGCTCCATGTGGGATCATAATATCTTTTGTTCCTTCAGTGCCTAGTTCAAGGCCGTCAGCATCACAGAAGAAGAGCCGAGATCCTTCCCTCTGGCCTGCTTCTCTATTCAAATTCCATCCTCAGAAGATCCTCAGAAACAGTTCTGGCATCGCTGCAATCTGAATATGCTTCACCTCTTCCCCTTCTAACTTAAAGGGACAGACAGGTTGCCTTTCCAAATTACAATCTAGCTGTATGTCATGCCAACCAGACATGCAACTCAGCTCTTGCTGAATGTTCAATCAGCCAGGGACACATTTGTTCTGGGCTGCGTGATTCTATTTTTGAGATGAACAGGCAGCATGAAATTTGACTGGCTGTGGGGTAGTCTACTATTATGATCCCCAGGCCAAATAATAGACTAATTATTATTTAGTTCTGTACTGTATATTCTTCTGGCTCTGAAATGCAACAGAATTTTCAGCAACTTAAGAGCGCACAAAGCATTATAAATTGATTCAGTTATTATTTCCTTCTCTTAATGTCTATGAGGAACCAGTTCAACATTGTTTTATCTTCTCCAAAAGCCAAAACGATAAAAAGATTTGTGTTAGCAAGTCAACATTTAGCTAGACCATAACAAAATACAATGGATGATAAGGACATTATGCCGACTGATCTTTCATAGTTGTTATTTAAGTGCAGTCACTTGACTGCTACAAATGATTCTTCAGGAAAACAATATTCTAAAGTGCATTAAAAAAATCAGAAAAGGCTTTGTCAACCCATTGAGAAAACCAAAAATACTTGAAATGCTTTCCTTAGCTGAGGGAATTTGGTGATGGAGTGATAATTCACTGGACTAGTAATCCAGAGATTCAAACTTCAAATTCAAACCTCACCATGGCAGATTTTGAAATTTTAATTCAATAAAAATCTGGAATTAAAAATATAAAGCCAGCCTAATGGCAACCACGTCATCCACACTTATCTGGTTCACTGATGTCCTTGAGGGAAGGTAGTCTACCATCCTTACCTGGAACAAAAACAAAGTTTTTGGAAAAGCTGAGCAAGTCTGGCAGCATCTGTGAAGGAGAATACAGAGTTAACGTTTGGGCTCTGAGGAAGGGTCACTGGACTCGAAACGTTAACTCTGTTTTCTCCTTCACAGATGCTGCCAGACCTGCTGAGCTTTTCCAGCAACTTTGATTTTGTTCATGGTTATGCTTGTGGTTTGACAGGTGATATTCCACAACGTGTACTTAGCTAATCTGCGTCTAATCTCTCCAGTGAGGAACTGGCTGATTTGTGAGCAGTGAATACTAAATTAAACGCAGTACCAAAAAAAAGCACCGTTTCAGCTATAAGATATGTTGGAAACTGGTGAGAAGACAGGAAGTAAAAGAGAAACATTGCAATTTCTGCAGTTGTATGGGAACGTGACATGGGAACTGGACAAGTTGTTGGCAAGGCCGGGGAAAGGAGATTGCACAAGATGCAAAACCCCAGAACACATGATCTAAGAGCCTGTTGGTTCACTGTCAGAAAGACAGCAATAACTGGCTGATTAGCCTGTCAGCTTGGATGATCTATGTGCCATGTTTGCTGGTTTGGACACTGCCAGAACAACAATAATCATTGGCTGAGTATGATGCACCAGATTCTATCCCTTTTCCCTCACGTGAGGGGAGTTATGTTTTATAGGCCTTGGGCATTAGCGGTGGTGTGTGTTTTCTTCATACCTGGAACACAATATTGTCAAGGTAAAGTGCCTGCCTCTGAATTATGTTGATGGCTTCTTAATCCCTCAACCCTTTCTCACAGTTTCCTGAGGCAATCTTGTAGCTCCACGGTGATAGCCCCCCAGGACCACATTATCACCCGAGTCTCTGTAAAAATGATTCAGGAGTGGGATGTTGAGCACACAGATACTGTAAAGCTCAGCTGTCATTGAGCAGGAGGATATTGGGAAGACGCACTGTCAAGTGGGATGGTCAGGAAAGGCTACCATCCAGAGGGTGGAGGTTAGGAAATGGCAGTGCTCAGAAAGAGGAGATTTGGAAAAATGTACCATCGAGTGGAAGGTGGTTGAGTAGGCTTGTCATGGATCATGGGAACAGCTGAGGTTTCAGTTCTGGAATCCATCCAGGTATTCCCCAATGCCTCTGTATATTTCTTTATCTATATGCAAGAAACTAGAATGAAATATAGATTTTCTTTAACGGACCAGTTAGTTATACATTACTCCAGATCACTAAGCGGAAAAACGTGCTGTAAATATTCCAGGAGATTAAACATGGAAAAATATTTCCAGTCATAACTGAAGATTTGCATCTGAGGCAAAAATCTGTGATACTGCAAGCTTCACTTTATACTTGTCATAGATTCATATGATCTACTATTTTTGTGACAGCCGCAACAGTGAGCAATAATTTTAAGCTGCTCAAATCAGACACTCTTTTTTGATTCAAATCAACTGCAACAGGTCCAGTTTGCAGTTGAAATATTTGTTGTTGCAACCACATGTGAACTGGCTCCAGTTAATTGAGGGGAAGGTGAAAGTGCGGCCTATGGATAAGGAGCCTGGAAATCAGAGAAGCACTGGGTCCCTGATTTCTCTGCCTGGCTTTTGGTGTTGGTGGGTAATTAGAACTGAATCAGGAAGTCATGATAAGGGAACAATTCCTTCAGATTGCTGAAAGAAGAGGAGAAAAGAGAGGAGATAGTAGGAACTGCCGATTCTGGAGAATCTGAGATAACAAGGTGTAGAGCTGAATGATCACAGCAGGCCAAGCA
>JAHRHZ010000087.1:4413558-4443758 GCA_024137785.1 Ginglymostoma cirratum | reverse complement strand
GTTTCGGGTCTGGACCCTTTTTTCTGAAGAAGGGTCCAGACCCGAAACGTCAGCTTTCCTGCTCCTCTGATACTGCTTGGCCTGCTGTTTTCATCCAGCTCTACACCTTGTTATCTCAGAATCTTCAGCATCGGCAGTTCCTACTATCTCTGAAAAGAGAGGAGATGTGTATGGTAATGGCATCATCCTCAAGGTAGCATCTCTAGATGAGGTACGAATGGCAAAATGATGAATGACTGCAGCCCAAAAGCTAAGAAGAGAGAAATCCCATCGTTTACATCCTGACTCATGATTTATCAGATTATTCATTGAGGAACTAATTACCCATTTTTTCGAATCATATGTAATTGCTTCAACATAGAATAGTAATTAGTGGTTCATGTTGTCAAAACATTGCCAGGGAATGAAGACAACGCTTGCCTTTGAACATACACTATTAACATTTCAAAAAAGCTTTGTTTGTGTTATTTACCAGATTTCCATAGTTAACTTGTCTGAAGATTGCATTTTTGACTCTTGTCAGCATGATTTGCGGTCCCTTGGCAAAGAAAATGGGAAAGAAACAAAATCGAGACTATGAAAAAATGTGTTTATTCCGTCAGGCTGTTACAGGCAAAATTACATTTCCACAAATTTTAGACACTTCAGTTGACTATCAATCAATATCCTACGATCTTCGATAACATTATTTTGTAAATGAAATAAATGCCATTGTTAACACAATTATCAAATTCAACATCAAGTGTGATCTTGAAGCAGATTTATGGATCTAAAAATTACTGTCAGAAATCACAGCTCAAATTCTTGCCCACATGATGGGTTGTGGGGTTTTTAGAGGTCTGAGGATTGTAATTGGCCAAACACTGAGCTATGTTGGGATTCTTAGGTCCTTGAAGCATTTCGCAGAGCTAGCTAATTCCTGCACTGGTAAAGGTCTAGGCCCGAAACGTCAAGCTTTCCTGCTCCTATGATGCTGCTTGGCCTGCTGTGTTCATCCAGCCCCATGCCTTGTTACCTGGTAAAGTACAGTTCGCATTTACACAGATCCTCCAAAAGCTGCATCTATGACACGCCTTCTTTGTTTATTGTTAGGTAAGGAATAGTAGTGAATTCAACACAGTCTCTAGCAACAGCATCTTACATAAACAAAACAAATTGCTGGAGAAACCCAACAGCAGGTCTGGCAGCAACAGTAGAGAGAAAGCAGAGTTAATGTTTCATGTCCAGTGACCCTTCTTCAGAATCTTTCTTACATGCCGTGCCAGTTTCTGTCCTCCATGTCCACCTCATTCTTGATGAAGCAGAAATGTTGTTTCAATTCTTTGAATATATTGAGTTGAGTGGGGTCCTAAATGTTTTGCTTCAGAAACTCGCAGTACTCTAACTGGCAAGATGCAAAAGAATGAGCAAGTTGGCAGCAACAAAAAACTGAGAAAATATTCTAAGAAATCAATTCCAGATGGTATTGATACAGCTTCACGAGTTTAATGGCGCTCCAAGCTGATAATCTTGTTAGAGGCATAATCACACACATATTTGATGACAAAAAAGCTCCACTCGCGTCATTATTTCTCAAGCTATGTGAATGCAGGAAGAAAACAGGTCTAAATGTAGTAAAGTCATCATTGTCATTGAATTGAATGGGGATTGGAGATTTAACAATCAACTTTACTATTTTCTGTAAATGCATCAGTACAATGTGATTAATGGCATATGTCATTCTTACTATAATTACCTCTGTCCTAATTGGGTCCTAATGGAACCCAATAATGGGGACGACTGTTGTAAAGGAGTACATCACGATGCAAATCTTGGCTAACGATATAATATAAGCACTAGTATTATCATTCATTTATATCCACCCATATTCTGTATGCTATAACGGTTGACAATTGTTCAAGCAATATGCCAAGCTCAGCAGTAAAACAGTATGTACTAGCTTGCTTTTTAACAGTTCTGTCACTACCACTAAACAGACAGGAAAAGTCTCCATCACTCTCCAGCTGAAGTTTACTAACACCTTCAAAACAGACAATATTGCCCACCAGACTGCAAAGAATTGGCTTCCTTTCCACTCATACTGTAACAAAGAAAAAAAATTGTTATGTATATTCATCACCACTAGTTCATTAACATAAACCTTAACTTTTAATACAATGGGCCAAGCCATAGGCTGCAAGTATGATGGTGGAATAATGATCAGTCTGGCATTAACCATGCATGTATGAAATGTTGTTTTTGCTAAGAAAGGTGATGATGCAGTGCCTGTCTTATATTGGGTACAAATGCATTCAACATGGTGGACAACAGACATGTATACATTCTGATCTGATCCGCAAGTGCAATGGCCCCATATTGATAAAGGCATCAACAGATACAATTAAGGCTTAGTTCTGAAACAGATGTTAGACTCTTCACAAGAGGCATAGAATGTGTTTAATAGTGCCTTTATAATGCTGTGAACGCATTCAGCATCAGCCTCACTGTCTTCAGAAAACAAACAGCTGTATGGGACCTCTAGAGATCACAGCTAATATGGTAAGTTCAAAAAATAAACATATCTCATTGTGAAGCCAGAGGCATAGGAGTCTTCCTGCCAACTGCTTGTTGCTTGCCCTACTCCGAATCACTGCTACAATCCCACCCTTCTTCCCAAATCATTGCTTCAATCTGTTTCCCACTTAGGGATTCCCATATGGGATTTGAGCTTCAGCACTCTTGCTTAGAAACAGGATGCTACCCACTGAGCCACTCCAGTTCCTTATTATTTTGACTGTACTGTGATAAATAATTACATTAATAATTGAAAAGTTAGCACAATTAGGAGGTTTAAATTCTGTCAACTTCAGTAATGTTGGAGAATGTAAAGTGAATGAGCTTCAACCAAAAAAACCACTTTCAATCTCCAGCATTAATGCCATCATCAATTTGTTTCCATGTGTTTGTGCTCAACCATTAGTAATACACTGTCTGAATTAATTAAATGCATTAGGCATTTGATCCAAATAGTGACACTCTTCTTACTGCAAAGTACAATAAACAAAGCTGCCATACAGTGCTTGTAATTATTAATTCGATTATTTGATTTCTCATTCAAACCAAAAGTGGAATCCCATCCTTGACTGTCATGGCATAGCACCCACATCAGCACTGAAAAGTCTGAAATAATATGAGGATAAAAATCATCAATATGAAGTGCATATAATGCTCATTTTATGTCAAAGTGGTGATTTTCAGGGAGAGTATTAAAGGCGAGAGGATGGTAGAGAGGCAGGGAGGTTTATGAGGTAATGCTGAGTATGGGACCTAGATAACCAGAAGCATGGCTGCTGATATGTGTGTTGGTGTTGTGGCATTGGGAAGGACTAAAGGTGTGAAAGATCCACAAAAAAGTTATTGAATATTTTTCCAGAATTGGTGGAATTCAGAATTTTTAGAGACTTGCGCATTCAAGAGGTTTTTTACAATGATTGGTTGCGGTGATGGTGTGAAAGTACTTCAACATGAGAATGAGAATGTTAAATGTGAGGCTTTGTAAGAGGAGGCTAGGCTTAGGTTAACAAACAGGAATATGCAGGATAGGTACAATTGCAGTGTTTTTGGATGTATGTGTTTCAGCTCTGCGTATAGTTCTGGTCACCCTTCTTTAGGAAGGATATTAGCAAATTGGGGAGAGTTCAGGAAAGATTTACAAAGATGATTGCTGGGAATGGAGGATTTTAGTTAAAAGGAGAGGTTGGATCAGCTGGAACATTTTTCGCCTGGAGTGTAGAAGGTTGAGGGGTCACCTTATCGAGGTTTGTAAAATCATGAGGTGCATGGATAAGATGAATAGCAAAAGTCTTTTCCCTAGGGTGGGGGAGTTCAAAACCAGGGTGCATATTTTTAGAGTGAGAGGGGAAAGATTTAAAAGGGACCTGAGGGGCAACGTTTTCACACAAAGGGTGGTGCATATATGGAATGAACTGCAAGAGGAAGAAGTAGATGCAGGTGCAGTTACAACGTATTGCAAAAAACATTTGAACAGGTACATGAATAGGAAAAGTTTAGAGGGATATGGGCCAAACACAGGCAAAAGGGACTAGTTCAGTTTGAGAAACTTGGCCAGTATAGATGAGTTGAACTGAAAGGTCTATTTCTGTGCTGTATCATTGTACATGATTGATAATAGCCAGCTAGAATTGGAATAATTAAATTTGGGGTGTAACAATGGTAGGAATGAGGCTTTCAACAACAGTGGGATCAGGGAAGGCCACAGATATGTATTTTTAAAAATAAAACTAGGCACTCTCTGCGATGTAGAGGACAGGGCAAAGAAATACACCTCAGCAAGGAGCTGTACCTCAGCAAGGAACTGCACCTGTTGGGAACATAAAGAAGTCATATCTTCCTGGAAATTAATGGCTAAACCACAGGCTAGGGATGTGTAATGCTCCAATTTTCATCCATGAAAGATCAATTATATATCCTTAGGTTTTATCTGCTAACATCACTAAGTAATTTCCAGCTTTAATTCATGAAAACAAATAAATTAGTTCAATAAATCTCAGACGCAATATGAAGCCGATATTTTGAATAATTAAGTTTAATTCTTTGTTTTACTTTGCGAGCCAGTAATTATAGAAACTCAAAGATATTATATAGGGCAGCTGAGCTTAAATGGCCAGAGTGTGGTTCAAATAATGTCAGCAGCGTGGATTTATTCCTGTGCCAAATGCAGAAGACGTCGGACCTGCTTCTTCACCCTGTCCTTGAGCCTGGGAGCCAATGGCAAACCATCACTGAGAAAAACTCCCAAGAGAAAGAACTCAATGTGAAACATCAGCAAACAAGAAGCCAAGGACCTGCCTTTGGGCACATTGGCTCATGTTGCTAACAACGGAATAATTTTGTACTTTTATCATATTTTCCCTTTTTGACAGCTAAGGTAACAAACCCATTTACAGCATATTGCTGCATAAATTATAGCAGCAATAGGGCATTTTAAATCAAATCAATGGAAAAGAAAATAAATCCAATAAATATAGCATTGAACCCGTCTGAGGGATGGGAACCTTTCATAAAATAGCATGCAAAAAGCCATGTTTTGTCATTTTTCTCCTCTTACATCTTTGCATTTCTAATAGAACTGGCAAAATATTTCACGCTCAAAGTCCTGATTGTGAAGAGAGAAAGGAGAAGTCATTTAATTTTACTGGGGGTACAGCAGCTTTTCAATTGATTGAGCTTGAGTTAGCTCTTTGAAAGATTGACTTTCATTTAGTCTCATTGCACTTTGTTCGTAACTTTTTGTTGTTTTCTTCTCAAATATTTATCAATTTAATTCTTAAGAACCATTATTGGCACTACTTCTCCAATTGTTTCTGATAGGGAACTTTATGTCCCAACAGCCGTCTGCATTTGAAATAAAATTCCCCTAACCTCTCTCATCACTCGTTCAATATGATCTTAAAGTTATCAACAATAGTCAGTGGGAAAACATTTTCTTGATTTATCTTATAAAAACCTACCAGAATTTTGTACTTTTCAGGATGATTCCTGACAACACAAACAGCTACTTTGCAATGAACTGGATACAATTGATTAATATTACTGCTGCTCTTGCAGTTATAAAAATTCTACATTATTTTAAGCAGCAAACAATCACAAACGGCAGACCAGCAATGTTGAAGCATCTGTTGACATGAGGAGTGCCTGACCATTTGTTTGGCGATTATTCTGTGTGGAGTGTTAGCAAGGCTAACTTTGGAGGTGTGATGTCACCACCCAGCAAGTATCTCAATTAATTATTATCCTTCACACATTGACTCACATATTAATCATCACAGCAGCAGCTGATTTTACCTAGCAGATGCTTAATGCATAAAATGTTTTTTTTTTATCTTATCTCTCTTTGAAGTTACTGTATTAAGATATATTGTAGTTTTACCTTTTCTCTTCCTTTTGCTTCTTTTCAATGTGATACAGGCTCTATGACTGGCATGACAGATCTTGCAGTTCACATCAAGCATTCTACCTGACCAAAGCACAATAATTAGCACCTTGGAGATTGTAAGTGATAATTTTGAGTAGGAAAAGCTGAGCAACACACAATAGAAACTGGAGATGATGTGACAGGACAATAAAAAGCGGGAAAAGTAGGATACCATGGAACATGTACCACTTCTTGGCCATTCACAGAGATCCTCTAAACTTGTTTGAAAATCAACAAAAAACAATACTCTCATACAGGCACTCTAATTAACACCACACCATTCAGAAATCCACTTATGCGACTGTCTCTGCCAAATTTGAATGATTAGAAAACAGAGGCAGCATAGAAAGATTTATGATGCAGAAGGAAGCCATTCAGCATTGTGTCTATGCTGACCATAAAAGTGTTATCCAGCCTGAGCTCACCTTCCTGTTCTCGGTCTGTTACTCCAGGGATAGCAAGCACATCAAGTATATATCCAAATGTTTAAAAGTAATGAGAGGTTTTTTTATTGTTTCTATCGCCTTTTCAGGCAGAAAGTTCCAGATGCTACCACCTTCCAGGTGAAGTTACTCCTCAACTTCCTCTAATCTTTCCATCAATTGCTTTAAATCTACTCCTTCAGAATTTAACCAAATCCCTTTGAAAGTTACTACTGAATGTGCTTCCACCAACCTTTCAGGCAGTGAATTCCAGATAACAACTCATTAGGTTGAATTTTCTCAGCCCCTGAATGACATGGGCAATGGTAAGTCATTGGGAAAATATGGTGAAAAATTAGTTTCTTGACTTCAAGAGAAAATAGTCCAATTTCACATCCAAAGTTTGGGCAGTAAGTTGCGAATCTTACTGGTGAGTTAAAAGGGGCTGATTTGAATACTTTTCATAATGGCCTAATCTAATCTCATTTATATGCAATTTCTTATTTTCACACATGCTGGAAAGAAACTAGGATAACGACAATTCCCAGCATGAAAGTCTGACAGGGTACCTGTTGGCCCCAGTTCACTACTTGCTCCTCTGGGCCTCCATCCTAGTCAACCTTTCCTCAAAATTAAGGGCATGCTCCATGGGTGGCAATGGCCTGCACCCTCATCCAAGAAAATGGGCAGCAGACATGTACCAGCCTCTCTCTATTATCCTGGCACACCTCCCTATCACATAGAGTACAATTCTTTCCTTCAATGCTGTACTTTGGAGCATACCAACACCTTTTACTCGCTCTATTAGTGATCCCTCACATCATACATACTTGGATGTTCACAGCATCTCTAATTAGCCTTGCCCTTTTGCGTTTTGCTACCTCATTTAGAACTTAAAAGCTCAGTGTTTCTGTCTTGCCTTGTCATTTAGTATACACACAAAGTCAGGCAGATTGTCATGGTTATCAGCAGTGATCAATCAAGGGGTGGACATGTTGCTGTCCAGCACTGTGCTCCATCAGTGTCACACCTTCAGCACGTACCAGCAGTTTACACAGCAAACACACTGCATGTGATTTAACTAAATGGCCATGTCACAAAGTCTAAGGGGAGTAGTGCTCAAGCAATCCGGGGTGGAGGGGAGGTCTTGCTGTCTTCAGTCAGAGGGTCCAGTCACAGTCAGTCAGGGTAGCGGCTGAGACTTGGAAACAGTCAGTCAGCTGCTTGAGATGGTCAGAGACAGGAGTTCTATATCACTACTGTCTTGGGAGTGGACCACAGTCAGTCCTGCAGTTCCAGTGCAATCAGTCTGAAGGTTAGCAGGAAATCAGTTATTCAGAGACCAGTCAGTGTCCAGATACTCATTTGCCATGGCTATCAGTCAAAGTTGAAGTAGGGACCAGGCCTCTCTCAGCCCTGGGTCTCTGTTGTCTAAAAGTTAAGGAGGGTAATGAGGGGCCATTGATAAGGTAGGGAAGCTGGGAAAGTTAATTGTAGGGATTGTGGTCACCAGCTGGGATGCAGAGAAGACAATAATTGTAAAGGGAATGGGCAATTCAATATATGAGGGTGGGAGAGATTGGATGACATGGGTTACTGTGAGAAGGTGGGTCATCAACAATCAGAACCAGGCTAACTTCAAATCGGGGGACAGTGCAGGATGATGAATGGTGTAGCTAAGGTGTAAGTTCAGGTCTTAGGGGGAACGTTGAGAGATGAAGACGTAAATGGAAAATTTGGAAGAGAACATGTATAAGTTCAGTACAGTGGGCTTAAAAGACAGAGCAAGGAAGAAAGAGAATAGGAAGGTTTGGGTACATGCCAAGCACAACCTGCATTGTTTCCTTATCCATGTGACTCCTAAATGTTCAATGGAAATGGAAAATGGCAGCAGCACACTCGGAGTTGGTGAAATAGTTGTTTTCTCCTGCTTGATCACATGAACTCTACTTGTGAGCAATATGAGACCCTTCAAAGTGCAATAGCATTAATCAGGTAATTTCAAAACACAGATTGAACCATCACTAATCATACCACCCTGCATATGAAATGCATGCAGTATCCAATGGTATGGGGTAAACATCCTGATCACAAGCAATATTGATCATGTCATTGGTCATTACAGATTGATCGTAGTCATCTCTCTGAAGCTGAAGTTATCACCTTAAAAGTGTCACCTTTAAAGTATAATTCAGAAAGATGATTGAAGATTGCAGAAGCTGAACAACAATTGGTTTCAGGCATATTCCTCACTTTGCTCAATCACGCTATGATCTTTTTCTGTTGTGATCTACCCGTACTGCAGGCAAAACAAATCTTTTCACCATACTTAGGTATATGTGACAATAATAAATCAAATCAAAAATTTCCTCTGTCCTTGAACGGTAAGTATTTGTCAACATGCTCTTATATACAATTCCGCCTTTCTTGGGTGATTCTGAGCTTGCAGAAGCATGGTTTCAGTAATCCTTCCACCCTTACAATCTGCTCCTGTATTTGTGCATCATGCCTTGTCCTACATACATTAGAATCAGGTTTCCTATGTCAAAGGTCCATGGAAAGACATCCATTCACTCGCCTTGTCAGAGTTCTTTACATGCCACTGTAGGAAGGATTATGGTAAACTGTAATTTGTGTATGATGTGACTGCTGACTGCTGAGATTAGTAGAAGCCTATTCTCTTTCTGAAATTCTCCACATAGATGCATTGGAACTGAGACTAATGGATCCAGCTACAGCCAATGTCATTGTTGATGTGGTGGCTAAGCCAGAAAGGCATGGAGGAATTGACAAGGAAGAGATGCATCAGTAAGCCAAGGACCAGGAGCATGCTCCAGCAGCTACTGAACGTTCTCCAGAGCTGAAGGTCCCCTCAGGATGCCAAGGTTGATGCAGGAGGTCCAGAGTCTATTGTCTTTGATGCTATTTCCTTCAGATGAGCAGCTGCTGCAGGCAGTGAATATACTGGCAACACTGTTACTGATCTATGCCATTGGTTTGAATGGGACTTGAACCTGAAGGGATTAGCAGTCATCCTAGCTTGATATCAAGGTGAACACTATGATAAAATTTTATGCAACTGGCTACCACAAAGGATCCACTGAGGACCTGTGTGGGATCTCTGAATCCTCAATCCATAAATATATCAAGGCTGTTTTAAGGCAATTTGCACCAGATTACACAAATTCATATCAGTTCCCTGTGACAAGGTCAGTGCTAGAGCCCAGGTGTTGGCTTTACCAACATTGGTGATATCTGTTTGGCTATGGAGTGCAATAGACTGTATGCATTGAGCTAAGAGCAGCAAACTTCAACAATAAAAAAGGGTCCATTCCATTTGTGTACAAATCATCTATGACCATCAATACAACATCTTGGAAGTCTTCCACAGGGACTCTAGAAGCTGCTATAACAGCTCTCACCTTGAGAACTCGGATGTTCCAGCCTCATTTCAAAGGCTGGATTCCTCACAAGTGATGGTTACTGGGGTATAATGGCTACCAACTGATAACTCTGTGAAGCAATTCTCCTGACTGAAGCCCAGCACAGATACAATGGAGACCATTTGGACCATGGTGGAGCAGATGATTAGCCTCCTGAAGACAAGGTTCTGATGTTTGAACAGGTCTGGAAGGGGATTTCCAGCACATTCAAGACAGAATGTGACGCATAGTCTTAACATACTATGATCTGCAGGCAAAGATGGGGGTTTGATAAATGCTGAAGAGCTGGGACCATGGTAGCAGTGTTCTGATGAGGAAGTCAAGGATATTGAGCAAGAGAAATATCACTTTCAGCATCACTGTGCAGCATAGTGTCGGGCAGAGCAAGGCAGACAGGACTTAATTGACATCCGGCTCCAACAGATCTGAGCTGAGTGCAGTGTTCACTCATTGACTGACTGTGTGTACGTTTGTTGTTGTTCAAAAGGCAAGCGCTGATTGACTGTTCGCAGGAGCAAATGCAGCTTTTTTTTCACTTTTGGTGCTGTTTAATAAAAGCAAATGTTTTCAACTAAGGCTTTCTAGCATGTGACATTCCCACATTGAACAATAACAACATGTTATTGCTATGCTCAGCATTTAAAAAAACACTCCGTTAGACAGAGTTCTAACATGGTATGGTGCTGAGGGTGGGTAGTCTGTGTAGCTTGCTTCTTGACATTGCAGTTACGATGACTTACTGCTCATCAGACCTGTGTTAATGTAGAAGAACAATACATTTATGATAAAGAGCATCTATTCGCAATAAAGTGGTACCCATGTGCCCTCAGAAGCTTTTCTTTCAGCTCCCCCCACATCCCCCCAACCCCTGCTCTCCCCTTACCCCAAAATATGGACTGTGGAGGGTAGTTCCTGTTTGACGGCCCTTCACCCGGTGCACAGCTGGTTTTAAATATGGTGCTGGTGCCAGAAATCCCACAAGGTCCCAGCAATGGCAAATACTCAACTGCTGGTGAGCGCACAATAGCATGAATGCAGTGTTATAGCAACCTGATGGACACCTTATGAGGTGAGCAGTGTAAAATTACATGAGAAAACTTGTTAGAGCTCATGGAGAGCAATCCTCCGTGAAACTCACAATTTGACATTTAGCCCATTTTTGGTCAAATTCAGCTAGTTATATTTAAAAAAAAAAACACTTCTTGTCTTCTTTTGATAATTAATCATCTTACATATGTGTCATCCACTTACCAAATTGTCTGGCACCAAAAAAGAACTTCTCTCTACTTAGTCTATCAACATTGCTCATGATATAGAACATCCATTACGTTTGCTGTTAACCTTCTCTGTTATCAGTGTTCCATTCCTCTATTGATACATATTCCAATGTGTCTTCCCTTTTTCATCTTTCTTTTGTCTTCCTTCCTCTTCCCCTCTCCCAGTGGATTCTATCCCTCCCCATCTCTTTTCACACTATCTATCCATGTACCTCATCCTTCTCCTACACATAATCTTTCGTCTACCCTCAATCCTTTCTTCCCCTCACTCCACTAGCCACCGGCCTTCTTTTGCCCCTTCCCTGCTTGCACTGGTGCAGGGGGCCAAAACGTGAGGTGTAAGTCAATTGAACCCATGTTAAATCTGTTCTGAATTCAGAAAGAATTGGCTGCTGGCAGAAGATGTGACAGCCCCCAAGTAAAGACAGGATCATTTTTATGTATATGGCCTTCTTATTGTAAGATGTCCAATGGTTCCAATAAGCCATTTTTGTGTTTTTTTTTGGTGTAGTCATTGTCATAATGTGAGGAAATGTGGCTAACAATTTGCGAACAATAAGGCTCCTAAAGAGCAATGACATAATTTACTAGATAATTTGTATTTCAGTGATGGTTGAAGAAAAAAATATTAGCCAGGATACTGGAAAGAGTGTTCTTCTTATTTTAATATTAATTCAGGGGATGTAGGTATTGATGGTAAGCCAAATTTATTGCCCATTGCCATTCAGAAGATAGACAGCTATCACGGTTCATGTGGTGTAAGTACATTCACAGTGCTGATAGAGAGGAAGTTCCAGGATGTTTACCTAGCGATGGTGAAAGGACAGCAATGTACTTCCAGGCAGGATGGTGTAGCTCAGAGGCAAACTTGTTGGTAGTGAGGTTCTCATGTATCTGCTGCCATTGTCCTTCAAGATGATAAAGGTTTTAAGTTTGGAAGGTGCTGTCCAACAAGCCTTGGTGAGATGTTACAAGTGCATCTCTTAGATGGTAAATATTGCTGTCACAGTGTGTTGTGTTGGAGAGAGTGAATGTTGAAACTGTTAGATGGGGTGCCAATCTGCTTTATTCTGGAAGATATCAACTTTCTAGAGTGTTGGTGGAGCTGCACTCAGCCAGGCAAGTGGAGGATATTCCATCACATCCTGACTTAGAATCCCCCCAACAATGTAGAAACAGGCCATTCAGGCCAACATGTCCACAATGACTCTCTGAAGAGCATCCCACCCAGATCCCTGTAACCTTGCATTATCCATGGCTAACCCACCTAGCCTACACATTCCTGGCTACTATGGACAATTTAGCATGGCCTATTCATCTACCCCACACATCTTTGGACTGTGGGAGGAAACTTGAGCACCTGGTCAAAATCCATGCACAACCAGGGACAATGTGCAAAATCCACACAGACAGTTGCTGCCCGCAGCCAAAGGGGGCCTGAAAGGCCAGGAATATTTAAGTGGGGCTGAGGAACATTGGGGCCAGGTAGGTAGGCCCCAAAGAAAGAAGCGCAGGGGTCACTAAAGGTCAACAGTGTTGTTGCCATTAAGGTGGCTATTGTCAACCTGCAGCTCCTCTGTGGACCATGTGTGCTCATAGGGGAGGGCACTCAACCCACCCCCGCCTCCCCAGAACATGCGAGGAAGCCATTACATTTCAACCTGCCATCTCTCCACATGACATTAGCTTCACCCAACTCAGACAATATGCCCATGGCATGGGAAATGACCTTTAGTTAGCAACTTAAGTGACTCAACTGCCCTCTCAGCTCGCATCTGAGCCACCAGCATTCCTGCCACTGATAAAACTGATATGCTGACTAGAAGATTTCAGACACCCATCTGATGCCTTCCTGTGCCAAGTTGCCAAAAGTCCCACCTTCCAACCCATGCCTAACAGGCCCAGAAAATTCTGACCTTAGTGTGTTGTTCTGGGGCAAAGTAAGAGTTGTGAAAGGAGAAGTAACTTGGCAAGGAAAGGTCAAGGTGAGCAGATAATTAAGCTGTTCTGACCAAATTGTCATTCCTTTCCTTGTACAGTAAAAAAGTCCTGGGGCTGAAGAGACAATATTCATCAGTCTGCCATATTTCTCACCCATGTTGTAAATATCTTGGAATGTTTTTCCATATTGAAAATGCTGTTTAAATGTATATTGTTACTACTGCTTGCTTCTTTCATCAGACATTACCTATTTAATAGTTAACTTGTTGGAAGTTTAATTTGGTCTGTATTGGGCTATTTATCCCTTAATATTTTATACAACTGTACAAATAATTCAGATTTACAACTGAATTAAAGTGAAATTTGATGGATTTTTTCACATTTAATCCAGACTCATTCACATTCATCAGAAATCCTCAAATTAGAGATTGAAATGGAGAATTTTCTCATGGGTTAGAGAAACATTTGAAAGCTGACAGGAAAGAGTATGGATGTGGGAATAATTGGGTCACCCATTCAAAGTTTCATCATAGGCATAATTGCCCAGTCTACTGTAAAGACTGTATCTTTTTATTTTTCTATATTTTTGATCATGCACAGAAATGGGAAAAGAACACTTATAAAAACCAAGGATTGTGAAAGGGATCACTGCACATTTTTAAATGTAATTTACCAACATTCATTATAATTGGTGCTTACACCGTTGCTTGTTAAAGCAGTGTGGGGAGGTTACTGCCGAGTTGCTTGGACCAGGGGTTCGTGTAAAGGGAGAGTTAGCTGCCAACAGGTAGCTGATTGATAACTGGTCACCATTCCACAGACCAACAATAAAGGCTTTCTCCCTCCAACAATTACATGATCGACTCCCAGGTAGCAGAACAGCCCGCAGGTATGAACGACATGGCGATAAGCTGCTAGAATGGAAGGTGGTCTCGTTCTCTCTTTCTATCTCGTGCTCTCTCTCTCATGCTCTCCCTCTTTCCCATGCTCTCTCCCAGTAATAAAAGAACCTAAAGCCTGAAGAAAGCCAGTTTATGATCCCCCACCAGTTACTATCATCTATGGCTATGAACCAACTGTTATGAGATTTTGTAGTTAGTGAACCAATCAATATGTGCTTCCTGCAAGGAAGTGGAAAGCATTTTGATAAATAGGAGGTACACGAACAACAAGTTCTGATGAGCAAAAGGATGATTTCAGTGAACCCCACAGACTATTGGACTGCATTCCCAGTCTTTCCCTTGACTCATAACACCATCTTTTTGTCTGTCAGTATGTGCAAGGGGAGTTTTGTAAGGGGAGAGGTTGGGGTTTAAATGAGTAGTTATAGGTTGAGAGTTCATAATTGTTTCCCTATAGGTAGAATCCATTTATTTTGTCCTAAATAACTCTTGTTAAGTACGGAAATTTAGTTCATCCATTCTATCAACCTGGGTCTAAAAAGACAGGTAAATCAGAATTCTATAGCTTTTGATAAAAACGTTAATTTTTGTGATGATTCGGAGAATAGTGGAGCTTGGAGTCCAATATTCTACCCCAATTAGGCATAATGCTGTACTGGGATAATGTAAAGCCCTCATCATTACAACTGTTCATTTCTGAATCTTTGTAACTCCCTTGTAAATTTGTTCCTTAGTCTCTTTCCCATGAAATAAAATTGAATATTTCTAATGTAATAGTACCTCTTTTTTTAGCTCCAACTAAATAAATTCCATCCTTGACTCCTTCAGGACATGTTCTCTATCACTATAATATCCTCACTAATCAATACTGGCAATTTTCCTTTCATTTCTTATCTAAATTTCCTAAACTGTTTGTATCTAGAAATATTTAGTCCACAGTCAAGTCTTTTTCTGAGCCAGGTTTTTATGATCACCACAACGTATTGACCTAGATTTTTTGATTACCAAACAGTCGTTATTCCAACATTGATGGGATTTGTACATATGGATCCTGCAGAATCCTCACCATACATCATGCCAAAAGAATTGCTCAGGAAATTGAATTTTCCGCTGTCCTATTCTTTAACACCTGGAACTTCCTGGAAGTTCCCATTTAAATTGGAGACTTTGGAGGGTTCCAACTTAATTAAGTAAATGGGTCCTTGTTTTATAGTGATGGTGTCCCTACCTCCAGGCCAGGAGGCCTGGGTTAAAGTCCCATCTGCTCCAGAGGTTTGTAATAATATCTCCAAACAGATCACTTGTAAAATATCTTAAATTAGGTAAATCCTTACTCAGGAAATATTTGTTTCTTAAAGATATAGTCTAACTCCTGAGTAACTATTGAATAACAATTGAACAGACCCCAAACACACCTCTCCAAAACCATTGACACCACCACGCCGCCTGACTTTGGCCCTCTCTTAGGGAATGGCCACTCCTTCTCCCAGAACCTGATCCATGCTTCCTACTGTAATCTGACACTAGTACCCTCAACACCCCCTCACACTGCCCTGCCAGGGATCCCAGCCTCCAGATTCTCACATCTTCACAACAGGACCTGACACCTGTCCCAAACCCAACACCCCAGCCTCAATCCACAACCAAATTGCCATCCCCCCGCAACAATGCAATGCCCCCCAACCCCCTTGCTGTCAGACATAACCTGACCCCCTACCTGTACAGCTGGACCTGACCAAACCCCTTGCAGATCCAAGCTGTTCTTGGACCCGACTACCTCCCACACCATTGGACCAGACCCACCAACCTTAGCCCCTGCTGTTGGACCTGAACCTATTCTAAACACTATATCACTTAACTGGTCCCCTTGTCAACTGGCACCCTACCCTCTTTCCACATGCCATTCTACCCACCTGGAACCTTACCCACTATTCAGCTGGTATCCCACCCAGCTGGCACAGTACTCACTAGGTACTCTACCTCCTCCTCAACTGGCATCTGCATGAAATTGCCACCCCTTGGAAAATTTAGTCCAGCACATGCCTATCCATGCCTGTAGCTCAGCAAACTTGTGTATCACAATCCATATGTTCACATATATGGATAGTATGTTAAGTTCCAAATCTTATGTCAATTGAGTTCGTATAGGTATATGCTTTGATTGAGATGAAGAACATTACATTTAGGATATTTGTGTAAGAATCAGTTTCCCTGCCTGCCTCTCTTTCACAGCTATGTCTGCAACCACGTGTCCTAGGATAGGGAGCACTGGTACCTGTGAAGCTTTTTGCTGGGTGGGTGATGTGGGATTTGGAGCACATCATTTCATCCTCAAATGCCATTCTGATTTAGTCACCATCAGTTCTGGTGGTTTTTGTTGATTTTCGATTATTATTGCACTGCCCCCTTTTTTTTAAATTAAAAGGAATCAGTTTCCAGCCCATTGCAGAGCTGGTTTGCACTTATACTGCGGTGGGTCTTGTGAATGATGCCAAATGAAATACAGACAACTTCTGCTTTACCCTTCCAGATTTGATTTAGCAGAGTAAATCTAGCTTTCTAAATGTTCACATGGTTTATGGGGATTGTGGGCAAGAAAAGATTTGTTGCCCTCCCTAATTGCACTGTAGAAGGTAGTTGTGAACTGCCTTCATGAAGTGATGTAGTTCATCTGGTTCAGGTGCATGTTTTTAATTCATTCATGGGACAAGGGCACTGCTGGCTAGGCAGCATTTATTGCCCATCCCTAATTGCCCAGAGGGCAGTTTAGAGTCAACCACATTGCTGTGTGTCTGGAGTCACATGTAGGCTAGACCAGGTAAGGTCAGTTTCCTACCCTAAAGGACATTAGTGAATCAGAGGGGTTTTTCCAACAATTGACAATGGATTCATGGTCATCATTAGATCTTTAATTCCAGATATTTGTTGAATTCAAATTCTACCATCTGCCATGGCAGGATTTGAACCCAGGTTCCCAGAACATTATTTAGGTCTCTGGATTAACAATCCAGCAATAATACCACTAGGCCATTGCTTCCCCTAGTGCTTTAGGAAGAGCATTTAGAACTTCTGGCATTTCTCTTACTCTGGCAGCTTACTATTTCATACTCTAGAGATATCACTTTCTCCCAATTCTCTGTATGCCTTTTTCTCACCTAACTTTCCCTGCTGGCTCCCACTCTTTCCAAATTAGTTTAACCACTCCCCAGTATGAGCAGTAAATAGTCCCAGTTCTGTTTATCTGCAATCTTTCTAACCTGTCCATAGCCCATTTCTCATTCACCCACCTTCTCAGCTGATCCCAATGTCACAGGAGTTTATAGCCCTCCCTCCACATCTTCAGCCATATTTGAGCTTAGTCTTTAACATTACAGCATGCCTTACAAAAAAAGATTTCCTGTAGCTGAATAGGAACGAATGCTTCTCCTAATTATACCTTTTTTTAAGTAATCAATGCTGTCATAGAAGTAAAGTGCTTGATGACTGGAGGCCCTAGTCTATTTCATTGATTTGGTGGCATTTGTTGTACTTCTGATCATGGGCTGCACAGTTGCAATTATCACTTAAACTTTCAATACAACTGGGCTGTAATTTCAGATCCATTAAGTGTGTGCTTCAATACTTCAGAGTTGCTGCACAGCAGATTCCAAATTTCACTGATACTAGACTGTACTATAGATCTGGAGTCAATACATGACCTATGGAAGGTTAGATCGAAGGAATAATCCACACACTTTTGGTTTCAAATGGTGTAGAATGTACATGTATTCCAATTGACGCTCTGTATACAAGATGCCAAAAGATCTCTTGGATCTGTGGATACATTTTCAACCTACCCAGACTTAGTTTTTGTTTTAAACAAAGTGGGCCATTGCACTATCTAAACATTTAACTTCTGTAAGGAACATGAACAGAAATTGCTGGAAAAACACAGCAGGTCTGGCAGCATCTGATAGCAAGTCTTGGTGTGTGGGCTTGGGGCAAGGAAATGAGAGAAATTGCTTAGGCTCTAAAACGATTGAATTTGATATTAAGTCCTGAAGGCTGCAGGGTCCCCAAAGGGAAAATGAGATGCTGCTCTTCCAGCTTACATTGAGCTTCACTGGAGCACTGTAGCAAGCCTGAGACAGAGATGTTGTCCATGGAACACAGTGGTGTGTTGAAGGGGCAGGCAAGAGAAAGCTCATGGTCAATTTTGCAGACAAAATGTAGATGTTCTGCAAAGCGAACACCCGGTCTGTATTTCATCTCCCAAATATAGAGGAGACCATAATGTGAGCAGCATATACAGTAGTCTAGATTGAGTGAAGTGCTGGTAAATTGCAGTTTCACCTGGAAGGTGTGCCTGAGGCCTTGGATACTGAGAGGAAGGAAGTAAATGGACAAGTGTTACATCTTCTGTGATTGCATGGGAAGGTGCCATGAAGATGTGGGGAGTTGTAGGGAGTGGAGGAGGAATGGACCAAGGTGTCCTGGAGTGAATTGTCCCTCTAAGCTGCTATAAGCATGTACACAGAGAACCCTCTCATGGCCTAGTGAGTCGTAGTCAGACAGTAGAAGAAGCTAGGACCTGGCTGAAACCCAAACCTAAAATGAAGTTTTAACTGTGTGCTAAATGAAAAGCATATCAGAGATTTTTCTTCGCCAGAAATAGTTTCATTATGTCTAAGTCCAGCTATACTGGCACTGTCACTGAAGGATAGCTTGCAAGTAAAGAACACATGTTGGCATGATTCAGGGGTGGCGAAGAAAAGCCAAAGAGTGGGACTTAGGCTGTACTGATATTAAAGGAACAACAGTAAGAAAACTACACATTTGTAGCCATTTCTGGTAAGGCATAGGATTTGAGGAAGTTGCAGAAACAGTATGAGATAAGGTAACGTATGGATTTAAGATGAGAACTGAAGATTTTGAAATTAATATATGACACAATTGTGTGGATTTGTGCTGATGATTAGGACTTATTACGTTACATCGTATGTGTGGCAGAGTGTTGGAGAAATCAACATTTATAGAGAGAGGAATATTAGAGACCAGCAAAAAGAGAATTACTCAATTCTGGTGGGAATAAAGGCATGTGTATTTTTCAACAGTGAAGGAGCTGAAGTGAAACAGAGGCAGACAGTATTACAGAGGTGGAAGTAATCAGTCTTGATGATGGATATTATGTGAGGTGTAGAGCAGAGTTAAGAGTCGAAGCTTGATAAAGTGAATGTCAACTAGTGGTTTAATATTTGCAAATGTGTGGAAGGAGCAAACTCTTTTCTGTGTTGAGAGCTATAATGTTCTTTTCAAATGTGTTATAAATGACTGTCTGCAAATGCAAGTGGCATTACCTGATGCTGGAAAACTGTGAAATGCTACTAAGTGGTTTGAGAAGTCCTGAGAGCTTGCAGGTGATATATAAATTGAAGTACTTTTATTTCTCTCTTCTGGCTGCAAAAGGATGAAGTATTCTTTGAAGATAAAAAAACAAATTGCTGGAAAAACCCAGCAGGTCTAGTGGCATCTGTGAAGCGAAAATTGTAAGGTTAATGTTGAATTCATGACTGGCTCAGTATAACAGCCTAACCTCCTTTATCAAAAGCAAGTAGAAAATTAGGCACTCAAACCAGTACTAAATGCTACCACATTGACCTATTTTGGCCCAATTTGACTTTGTCAATAACTGACGTCACTATGAACTTCCACTGAATGCTCCTTTCCTGTAAAGCTACTCTGTCCATGAATGGCAATGCACAACATTAGTATATTCTACTTTAATATAGCATTGGCCAATTACAAAGAAAAAAGTCCCTTCACATTTTGCTAATTTAAAGCTTCCTCAAGGTATCTGGCCATGCCTTTCTAACTTTCTAACACCAATTCTGGTGTTCTTTCAAATGATTCCTGAGGATAGGAAGTATGGGAGCTATTTGGCTTGTCTTGTTGTACAAAGATGTAATGGGAATATAGCAGACCTTATCTCAAGGCAATTGCCTCCTGGAATGGTTAAGAACTACATCTCTGAGTGGTGTTCCTGAGCAGACTGTTATAAACTTACATGTTTCACTGGCATAGTAGCAGCAGGTACATAACTAGAGATCTGACATAACTTGCTTCCTTAGGAGATGCTCAAATTACTTATTCCCCGTGAATCTCTTCAACAGCATAATTACCATCTTCCTTCATCCTATGTCATCTGCTGTTGTGGTCACTTTGCAGAGAAGAAGAACAGTAGCTGAGAATGAATAAGTCTCAGTCCTTTCGGATTAAGGAGACAGAGAAGGAGGTGAAAGTTTGTAGCTGTCTTGTGCTTCACCCAGACATCTGGAACCATGCATTTTCTGTGTCAATGAACAAGATATGTTATCCTCACAATGCTTAGTGAAAATCTGAGCACCTTCCACCACTCCATGGCTTCGTCTTTCAAAGAGATAAAAGGGCTGAATCTTAATTTCTTGGCTGTGTTGGTTATGTCAAGTTGCTTGGAGGGTTTCCCGTCATAAGGTCTCGTGAGAACTTTCAATACATCTTATCAGATATGCCTCATTAACTACCTATGCCACTCCTATGGCACTCTTCCAGTCCAATTCTAGCCTCTATGCTACATGGAAAAACTTGACACTGCCAGAATATCCAAGAATCTATCAACATGCTAGGTTTTGCCACCATCTTAAATTGTTCATCAATTAGACAGTCCAGAGCTGTCCTTCACAGTTCCTACCATTTGGCTTGGACATGACAGAACAGGTAAGATTAGTACCTCCCTTTCCAGTCAAGCACCTGAAGGTTCTGGTGAACAGGGTGGTACAGAGGCAGGACATTTTCTCCCCCCAGGACCAGCAGAGGAGGCCATGGCACCAGACCCTGTCCAAGGTTGCCACCTGGATATATGTAGTATCAGCAATTTGGAAGAATGCACAGAAATGTAGGAGAAAGTTTAATGACATTCTCTACTGCACCAGCATAAGTGCCATTATTTTCTCTCTGATAGATTGCACTCACTCTAGCTCTGCCAATGTACCCATCTCTCACCAGGGCTCATAGTCTATCACTTTCACCATTGCCTGCAAACTCTTCTCTCACCTACATTCACCCACCCCATCCCCTGACCCACTAACTTTGCATGCCCTTGCACAGGCTAGTCACTTGCTCAGGACACCTCCTCATCTGCACTGAGAGTAATAGCTGTGCCACCAACTTTCATCTCCTTTGATGCTGGCCTGTGTCTCATTTGAGAAAGAAAGCAGTATCCTGAAGGCATGAAGAGATAAAACAGATGGTGGGATGCCTAGCATTTGGCTCTTTACCTCTAATGAGTGGTGGATCCTAGCTTTGACCACTGGCTGTGTCTGAAGCTTTGGACTGGTAAAGGAAGCTGCCATCAACTTAGTGTGTCAGGATCCCCCAACCAAAGGCTATGTCTGTTGACTTAACTGAGGACTGCTGACAACAATGACAAGCTTCCTCGTTTTGTGTCTGCACCAAATGGCAGGACAATACAGCAGTATTGTGAGTCTGGTATTTCTAGATGAGGGGCAAAAGGGCAAATCAAGGCAAGCCAGGGATATTGTGAGCATCCAGGTAGTGGGAATGAAGAGAAAAAGTGAACAGCCTAGAGATGCAGCCAAGTCCATCCATGAGCTGGGTGGGAATGTTGCTGAGCGCAGTGTCTTTGCTCCAACATTACAATCACCATTGCTCTATGTTCTATGTTCTAAAGTGGAGATGGTACCGCATTATTAGGTAGCAAGACAGTTACTGCAGTAAGGAGAGATGATATCTCAGGAGGGTTGTGAAACGAGGCTTTGTGGGTAGAACTTTGGAATAAAAATGGGGCAGTCATATTGTTATGAGTGTATTATAGGTCCCCAAACAGCCGGTGGGCAATTGGCAAGCAGATATATAGTCAACTCAAGGCATGTAAAAATGTTAATATGTTAATTAAATAAACGGAGTTCAACTACCCCAATGCTATTTGAGATAATCATAGATAACAAGTGTAGATAGGGCAGAACTCTTGAAACATATACAGGAGAGCTTTATATGTCAACATGTAGGTGGGCCTACAAGGATAATGAAGTCCTGGACCTAATTCTGTGGGATGAAGCCAAACTGGTATTCAAGGTGACACTGGAGAGCATTTTAGTGATAGCGACCACAACAACATACTTCTTAAGATTGTAATGGAAAAGGAGGAAGATGGTCTGCAAAAAGGATTTTGGATTGGGGTAAGGCAGATTTTATTAAAATAAGGCAGGATCTGGCTAAAATGGACTGGGATCAGCTACTTAAAGGTACAGCAGAACAAGTGGAGATATTCAAAAGAAAAATACAGGCCAACATGTCCAGTTGAGTTGAAATGTCGGCGCAATAAGCCTAGAGAACCTTGAATGTCTCAGAATATTCAGGACTAGATAAAAAGGAAGAGAGAGAGATGTAAGACAGGTATAAAGGGAGCAAAACAACAAAGGACTTAGAGGAGTATAGAAAGGGCAGGGAGCAATTTAAAAGCAATTTGGAGAGCAAAGAGGTGGTACGAGAAATTGCTGATGGCCAAGATTAGGGAGAATCCCAAGATAATCTACAAGTATATCAAGGGGAAGAGAGTAACCAGGGAAAATATAGGGCCTATTAAGAACCAATGGGACAATCTATGTGTGAAGCTGGAAGACATTGGTAGAGTGTTAAATGAGTACGTCACACCTGTATTTACTTGGGAGAAGGAGGATGCAAGTACAGAATTTGGGAGGATGGACTGTGAAGTTCTTGAGCAGATTGATATAAGAAGCAAGGAGGAATTGAAGGTTTTGGCATGGACAAATCCCCAGGTCCGGATGAGTTGTGTCCCAGCTGCTGTAGAGGAAATTATAGGGATCCTGACCCACACTTCTAGATCATCTCTGGCCACAGGGGAGGTGCCAGGGTACTGGAAGATGGTTAAAGTGGCTCCATTTAAATAAGATGGGTGTCAGAGATAAACCAGGAAACCATGGACCGGTGAATCCAAAATCAGTGATAAACAAACTTTTAGAGAAAGTAGTGAAGGAGAAAATTAATCTCCATTTATAGAAGCAAGGTTTGATCAGGGATAGTCAGTATGGCTATGATAGTCAGAAAGATGTCATGCCTAACAAATCTGGTGGGATTTTTCGAGCAGGTGACCAAGTTGGATGAGGTTAGGGCAGTTGATGTAGTTTACGGATTTCAGCAACCCTTTGACAGGGTCCCACATGAGAAACTGATAAAGAAGGTAAATTCTCATGGAATTGATGCTAACTTGGCAAGTTGGATCAAAATGGGCATTGTGACAGAAAACAGAGAGTGGTGGAAGGCTATTTGGCTGACTAGAGTCCGGTATGCAGTGGCATACCACAGAGATCAGTGCTAATTCCCTTGTTCTGAGTGATATTCATAAATGATGCAACGGAGAATATCGGAGAATAAGGACGTTTGCGGAGAACAGGAAGATTGACCGGGTGATTGACAGTGAGGAGGGAGCACTGTGAGAGAAAGAAGAAGACAAGGAAATACTCAATGAATAGTAGAACACTAAGGAACTTAGAGGAGCAGAGGGATCTTAGGGTTTTTGTCCACAGATCCCTGAAGTTGGCAGAATAGGTTAATAGTGTAGTTAAGGCATACAAGGTGCTTGCCTTTATCAGTCATAGCATAGATTATAAAAGGAGGGTGATCATGATGTAGTTGTACAGAACTTTGGTTAGACCCCAGCTGGAGCACTGTGTGCAGTTCTGGTCAGCGCACTATAGGAAGGATGTGATTGCACTAGAAGGAATGCAAAGGAGATTCACCAGAATGTTGCCTGGGATGGAGCATTTGAGCTATGCAGAGAAGCTATTTGAACTTCAGTTGTTTTCTTTGGAGCAGAAGAGATTGCGGGGGGAACCTGATCGAGATGTATAAGATTATGAGGACATAGGGAGGGTGAATAGAAAGTAGCTGTTCCCCTCAGTTGAAAGCTCAATTAAAAGGGTATTATTTGAAAAGCAAAAGACAGGAGGTTTAGTGGGTTTTGAGGAAAATCTTTTTCAGCCAGAAGGTGATACGGATCAATGAAGATTGACCAAGCTTAGAAGTAAAAGTGTTGCTAATGCCAAGGTGAGCGAGACATAAAATAGAGAAGTGTTGCATTGCCTGTTCTGTGTGAATGATACATTTATTGCAACACTAAACTGTAGTTGTAGGGATGACGGAGATGGCATAGTGTGAGTATCAACTATTGTAGGAAGTGCAATTCATTGATTTTTTTTATTTGTCACTTGGTGAGACCCATGTCCAGGAATCTGTTTACAGTGCCTTCAATGCTCTCCAGGTCAGTTTAAAGGTCTGAATGTTTTTAATGTTTTTCTGCTTTGGCTTCATGCCATACCTTGCTGCCTTCTAGGCAGAGATGCCAGTTGAGTATTTATAATCCCTGTTCAAGTGTAATAAAAATATTGGCAAGGCATGCAATGGAGTAATTTGAGAGAGAAATGAAAGAGCCAAGCCTGCCTTAATTGTTAAACTTCCTTCAAATGCGTAACAGCAATGTAAGCCTCATTAAAGAAATTCAGGGCCTGTAGTCATATGATTTTTTTTATAATACTGGGGTAAAGAAAGAATAACATTCTTGCCTCAATAAAAATTAATAAACTAAGGCTTCTGATGATGCTTTTGGCAAAATATATTCACGTGAATGTATTCTTAATCAGTATTAAAGCCATACAGTTGTGCTTGCAATTTTTTGAATTTATTTATTGCAAGTTACGAGACCATAAAACATAACTTATTGGCTGAAGTGTAAACAAAAATCCTTATTTCATAGTTTAATCTTACGTATATTCAGTTATGTTTTTGTAATTCACGACCTTGCATTTAAAGATGTTGTAATTAGGGAGCATTCATACTTTATCTTTTCAACTCTACTTGTTTATTGAAGTACGCTTATTACGAGGAGCTTGGTCTATCATTCTACATTTGCTCTAAACAAGATAAATACATAAATGCTGCTATGGAAAGACGTACTTATCTGGCACTCTATTCTTTCATCTGTTCTATATAGCCCTATCAGAGTTTGAGAGTTTTTTTTGACAACTACATATTTCTGTTAATAACCAACTGCAGTTTGTGGTGAGACAGTTGATACATGGCAGGTTACTTCATCAAACACTTAATATTGCAACTGTACATAGAAAGGAGAATGGCATTTGTCAGCGAGCATTAGCTTAAACTCTAAAAGTTGTTCAAAATAAACCAATAAAATAAAAATAGAGTTTAACTGTTCAAATGTTTTAACAAAGGAGGCTAATTCTTCCTAAAGAACACTATATCTCAGAAATAAAAACAAACTGCTGGAGAAACTCAGCAGATCTGGCAGCATCTGTGTAGACAGAAGATGGAATCTTCACAGGCAATGATTTTTTAAAATTATCATTAGTTTGTGGGATGTGAGCATTGCTGGCTGACTATTTATTGTCCGTTCCTAGTTGCCCTTGAGAAGGTGGGAGTAAGCTGCCTTCTTGAACCACTACAGTCCACGCGCTGTGGGTTGACCCACAATGCCATTAGGGAGGGATTTGTAGGATTTTGACCCAGCGACAATGAAGGAATGGCAATATATTGCCAAGTCAGGATGGTGAGTGGCTTGAAGGGAAATTTGAAGGTAGTGGTGTTCCCATAAATCTGCTGCCCTTGTCCTTCCAGATGGAAATGGTTTTGGGTTTTAAAAGGTGCAGTCTGAGGATCTTTGGCAAATTTCTGCAGTGCTTCTTGCAGATAGTACGCGCTGCTGCTACTGAGCAATGTAGGTATTGGTGAGAAAGTAAGGAATACTCAGGAGATAGTCAGGGAACAACTCTTGACATTGAAAGCAAAAAATCTAATTTTCCAACCAAGTATTGAACGGTGAGAGAAGATTCTTGCTACAGAGTGGCAAAACGCCTAATTGTGTGTATTTGCATGTATTAACTTATCATTATTTCCTAATCTCGCCTTCTTAAAATGCAAATTCCCAATCTCCAACCTGCTGGTTAGAAACTAGACCATAACCATTTTTAAAACGAATGAATGGCTACCTAATGACTTGAGTTCACTGCTTGCTCCTCTGGAACCTCACATTGGATAGCTGGCATCAATGTCATAGGCCACACACCATGGGCAGAAAATGCATGCACTCAACATCCACGAACATTACTATCTGATGTGTACCAGCCTCAGCACATCATCATGGCACATCTCCAATCCTCTGACATTATGGTTCCATACTTCAATGCGGCACCATCAAGTGCTCTGACATTTTTCGTTGCAATGTTCAGCAAAGACACTTAGCGCACAGGTTAGGGCACTCAGCTCATGGATTCGACCAGGTACATTTCTCATGCCCTTTTTGCACTCATTCACTTTGTGCCTATATTAAGGCTCACAGCATCACTGCCTTGCCTTGCTTGTTTTTTTGCTATTTGCCTAGTCAGCCAGAGCTTAAAAGCTCATAATACTTCTGTCTTCCCTTCATGCCGGGTGCAAACATAAAGCCAGGCAGCTTATCATAGTTGTCAGCAGTAATCAGTCAAGGGAGTGGACATATTGCTGAACAGCATCTCTGCACATGCTATATCAATCTCAACCGTGTATCATGTGACAGCAGCCTACGCAGCAAACACACTGCATGTGCTTCCACCAAATGGCTGTTTCTCAAGGTCTAAGGGAGTAGTCCTCAGTGAATCAAGGGAGCTTGTACCAAATCAGGTAGGCGAAGTAAAGTCAGTCATGGACAGCACGGTGGCTCAGTGATTAGCACTGCTGCCTCACAGCGCCAGGGACCCGGGTTCAATCCCACCCTCAGGCAACGGTCCGTGTGGAGTTTACACATTCTCCCCATGTCTGCGTGGGTTTCCTCTAGGTGCTCCGGTTTCCTTCCACAGTCAAAAGATGCGCAGGCTAGGTGGTTTGGCCATGCTAAATTGCCTGTAGTGTTCAGGAATGTGTAGATTAGTTGGGTTATAGGGGGATGGGTCTGGGTGGGATGCTCTGAGGGTCGGTATGGACTTGTTGGGCTGAAGGGCTGTTTCCACATTGTAAGGATCCTATGATCTAGTCTCAGTCAAGGACTTTGCCCGTTTGTGGTGGTCATGGTCAGGGAGTCTGTATCACTGCATGTTAGACAGTGGGTCATGGTCAGTTCTGAAGATCCAGTGGAAACAGTCAGATAATTTTAATAAGTCATTTGGGGAGCTGCAGAGAGATCAGTCAGGGGTCTGGCAATTGGTCGGGGCTGTCCATATGAGACAGTCAGGTTATTGGGTCATGGTCTGTCCTGGGGGTCTGCACAATGAAAGTCAAGGAGGTTTATTGGTGGTTGGCGGGAGGGGGGAGCGGGGATCTGCTGTGTTAGGGAAGCTGGCAAACCCTCAATCCTGGGGATTGGAGGCAGCAAACTGGGGGCCAGAGGGGACAAAAATTGTGAGAGTGAGATTCAACATATAAGAGGGAATGATAGTACATTGGAGGACATGGATACTGTGGATATGAATGGATAAACATTGGCCTCCTAAGCCAGGGTTTATGGATTTGTGTCTAATCTCGGGTGTTTGATTTATGGGAAAACATTCAATGGAGACTGTGGGGGTGGACCTGAAGAACTGTGAAGGATCTAAAACTCTAAAAAATGATGTGTACAGACTCCTGGTTGCAATTGTAAAGTGCTAGATTGTATAAATGCAGAAATCAGGCAAGTATGTAGCACAGCCAGCGTAGTATTAATGGGGAATTTTAACTTTAACGTAGATTGAGAGAGTCAGACCAGCACCAGTCAGAAAGATTGAATTTCTGGAGTGTGTCTGGGACGCAACAAGGGAACAAGCAATATTGGATTTAGTAAGGAGCCATGAGCCAGATTCAATCCACATTTGTTGATGACGCAAATTTAGGTGGCATTGTAGGCAGTGTAGAAGAGAGCAGATATTGATAGACTAAGTGAATAGGCAAAACTATAGCAAATGGAGTTCAATGTTAGCAGGTATGAAGTTATCCATTTTGGACCGAAAATACATTAATCCTTTTATGGTAACAAGCAGAATAGATAAAGGAGAAACAGTGAATGTAATATATTTGGGATTTTCAGAAGCCATTTGATAATGTAACATCTATTAAACTACTTAATAAGATAAGAGCCCATGGTGTTGAAGTAGTATATTAGCATAGATAGAGGATTGGCCAATGAATAGAAGACAGATACAGAGAGGGGAGCATTTTCAGGACGATAACCTATAACTAACAGTGTGTCATGGGGTTCAGTACTGAGACCACAATTATTTATTAATGACTGGAGTGAGGAAACTGAATGTACTATAGCCAAGTTTGCAGGTGGCCCAAAAATAGGTGGGAAGGTAACTGGTGAGGATGACATAAAGAATTTGCAGAGGGATATGGACAAGTTTAGCCAATGTGCAAAAAAACTTGGCAGATGGGATAAAATATGGAGAAAATGTAATGTCTTGCACTTTGACAGGATTAGAGGTGCTGAATATTATTTCAATAGAGAAAGACTGGCGAGAGCTGCACAACAGAGTGATTTGGGAGTCCTCATCCGTGAACAGCATCTAAGTTCAGGGAGTAACAGGGCAGGCAAATGAAATGCTGTCTTTTATTTTAAAGGGAACAGAGTACAATAGCAGAGACGTTTTGCTAAAATTATACATCCTAGTCAGACCATAGCTGGTTTATTGTTGTTGTTGTTCAACATGCATCAAAAGCTCCTGCACACTTACAGAAGTCAGAATGGTCAGGGGAGAAAGAACTAGAAGTATCAAACCTGCTTCACTTCCTAACTTTCGATCATTATATCAGTTAGTTGCCTGGAAAGCGAATGTTCACAGAAACACAGAAATGTTAGGGTGCAGAAGGAAGCCATTCAGCCCATTGTGCCTGCACTGACTCATTAAGTGAGCATCATGACCTGGTGCCAATCGCCCACATTTTCCCCATATCCTTGCACCTTATTTTTATCTAAATATTCATACAATGTTCTTTTGAGCGCCTCAATTGAACCTGCCTCCACCACACTTCTAGGCAGTGTATTCCATTCTCTAACTACTGGCTGTCCGATAAAGTTTTTCCTCACTTCACCTTGCTTCTTTTGCAGATTACTTTAATTCTATGCCCTCTTGTTCTTGTTCTTTTACAAGTGGGAACAGTTTCTCCCTAACTACTTTATCTAGCCCGATCATGATTTTGAAAACCTTCGTTGCTGAGCCTTTTAGCCTTCTTGTCTCTCCGGAGAACAATCCCAACTTCTTCGGTCTGTACATATAACTCAAGTACCTCATCCCTGGAACCATTCTTGTAGACTACTTCTGAACTCTCACCAGTGCATTATATCCTTCCTGTAATGTGGTGCCCAGAAATGTACACAATCCTCCAGCTGATGTCTAACAAGTTTCCTGTACAAGTTCATGATCACATCTTGAGCTCTATGGCTCTATTAATAAAGCCAAGGATCCTGTTTGCTTTACTTACTGCCCTTTCTCCTGTCCTGCCACTTTCATTGATCTGGGCACATAAACACTCAAGTCCCCTTGCTCCTGTACCAGCTGAGATTTGTATTTCCTATTGTATATTGTCTTTTAATGTTCTTTAATGTTGCTTTGTAGGTTTACAACAATTGCACCTCACTTTCCCTCACTGTTATCTGACTTGTGCTTTGCTATAATTTCCCAGACATGGTAAAATGCCAATACTTCACTTTAACTGGGGTGTTCACAGACAGATTGATTCTGCTCTGACCTAATATCAATGAAGTCAAAAACAGAGTGTGCTTGAGAAACACAGCAGGTCACAGAAACTTCTGATGAAGGCTAACAGGATTCAAAATGTTAACTCTGCTTTTTTTCTCAACTAATGCTGTCCGACATGCTGTGTTTCTCCAGCACACATCTTTTGTTTCAGCTTTCCAGGATCTGCATTCCTTTGTGTTTATCAATAAAGTCAATTTTGACTTTTAAAGTTACTGACTGGTAAGGCATGTAGGCTGGCTGCCCATTCTGGTGGTGAAGAAGCCCCCACAACTTTGCCTGTGCACTATTAGGTGTCAAACAAATATCCTGGTTCAGATTGAGCCCCTTAGGTCTGAAATGGGCAATTATCAGCAAGGCCATTTCTGCGATTAAGAGGTAGTAGGAACCACCGATGCTGGAGAATCTGAGATAACAAGGTGTAGAGCTGGATGAACACAGCAGGCCAAGCAGCAGCAGAGGAGCAAGAAA
>JAHRHZ010000087.1:4384943-4407529 GCA_024137785.1 Ginglymostoma cirratum | reverse complement strand
TGTTGGTGAATTGGATGAACTGTTCGAGCTCCTCGTGGGAGCACGAGGCGGCGCCGATGCAGTCATCAATGTAACGGAGGAAGAGGTGGGGTTTAGGGCCAGTGTAGGTACGGAAGAGGGATTGTTCCACATAACCTACAAAGAGGCAGGCATAGCTTGGGCCCATGTGGGTACCCATGGCCACCCCCTTTGTCTGTAGGAAGTGGGAGGAATTGAAAGAAAATTTGTTGAGGGTGAGGACGAGTTCAGCTAGGTGGATGAGGGTGTCGGTGGAGGGGGATTGGTCCATTCTGCGGGACAGGAAGAAGCGGAGGGGCTTTAGGCCATCAGCATGGGGATTTCACAAGCTTCAAAATCTCCCTTCCCCCAACCGCATCCCAAAACCAGCCCAGCTCATCTCCACCCCCCTAACCTGTTTTCCCTCTCACCCCAAGCCACACCCCCATCTCCTATCTACTAACATCATCCCGCCCCCTTGACCTGTCCGTCCTCCCTGGACTGACCTATCTCCTCCCTACCCCCCTACCTACACTCACCTTTACTGGCTCCATCCCCGCCTCTTCGACTTGTCTGCCTCCTCTCCACCTATCCTCTCCTCTATCAATCCTCTATCCGCCTCCCCCTCTCTCCCTATTTATTTCAGAACCCTCTTCCCCTCCCCCATTTCTGATGAAGGGTTTAGGCCCGAAACATCAAGTTTTCCTGCTTCTATGATGCTGCTTGACCTGCTGTGTTCATCCAGCCCCATGCTTGTTATCTCGGATTCTCCAGCATCTGCAGTACCTTTTATCTCTGATACAATTGCAAGTGTTCACATTTTGGTTTACTTTATCACTCCAAGTTGGAAGCTCAGCTTTCATTTATTTCTTTATAGCTCAAAAAACAGATGTTTTCTATGCAATGCTGGAGCCAAAAGATGTCAGAACAGAGGCAAATATTGTGTATAAGTAAAACATTTTGATGGAGACATTTAATCTGAAATACATTGTGGATGCACCTGAAAAGAAAAATAAATGAGGTGAAATTATAACCTTGAGTTTAAAAAAGAATCAGTAGGAAGAAGTTGAACTGTAACTTGTTTATATTTTTCTGCAGCCCCACCTTGTCATTCAATGTCAGCAGTGAGAACGTTGATTAATTTAAATTTTAATAAAACTCCAATACTTTTCACTCTGCATCTCAAACTGATGATTGACCTTTAGGCAGGACAGCAACCATATACCTATAAACAGAAATATGTTCCTGACTCTAGGCTTCCAGTAGTACAAGGCTATCTTTTGAGTCTGCTGTGCCGCAGACCCCATTTGTAGACAAGCATAATTAATTATCTAGGCTGCCTATATGAAACTAACATGCACCTAATAATTATATGTACACAAGAGCCCCACACCTTTTATGGTCTGTTCAGCTGCTTCTGAAACCCACCCACAACCTGGAAGAAAGTTGGAAGCTGAATATTTAAAACAATCCTTAGTTGAGGTCCGCATTATTATTTTGTACTGCTAATTCATATTCATGGCTATTTTGGCTGCTCCAGAAATTGTGGCATATTACTTTGGAAGCCAATCTCTGTCCAGAAGGTTCTGTGTCAATCTTCTCCAGCAACATGTGCAAGGCAGTAGGGAGTGACAGAGAAGGAGGTGCAACAATTCCCCTCCCAAAATATTTAAAAGATTAGAATATTATACTCATATTTAAGGGAGTAGCAGTATAAATGTGACCTCTGCTTCACTGGGAAGTTGTTACAGAGCTATAAAGGTTCTTGAGTAGATTTGTAGCTTGGGTTGTGGATGCTGTGGTTGGTTCGCTTGCCGAGCTAGTTCGTTGTTTCATAGATGTTTCATTACCCTGCTGGGTAACATCATCAGTGCAGCCTCTGATGAAGCGCTGTTGTGTTTTCACACCTGGTATTTAAACTCTGAGGTCCATTGTGACGGAGCAATGTCACCTTTTGCAGCACCAAATACAGCCACCTCCACGCCCCCTCACTTCACTGCCTGTGATTCAGAAGGTGTCCATGATTCTAATGTTTATGCCCCAGGATCATTTCTGGCTGCAACTGACGACATTGTCATTTTGTGCAACTTTCTGCTAACAGGTCGGGCCTGGGTGAATTCCTCCCTAAATCAACTGACTTCATTTGTTTTTCCCATGAAGGCATCAAGGACGGTGATCTGGGCTTTGCCAGGATCAATGGCTGTCAACAGTTATTGGGCATAATTGCTCACACCCACGCAGCCTTGTGAATTCAAAATCAAAGCATCTAAGTATTTGTGAACAGGAAAGGAGTCAAATCAGTGCGCATCTGTAATACTAAAAGACTAAAAAATGTTTATTTTTTAAAAATGGAGAAGAAGTGATCTCTCTTGAGATAATACTAAAAATCCTGTGTGACCTACGGTTACTTGCATCTAAAAAATGTATGCTGTCTGAACTGAAGGAAGGAAGAGTTGGAGGACAGAAGTAGGCCATTGAGCCCATCATGCTCATGTCAGCAGTCTGCAAGAGCAACTCACCTAATCTCATTCGCTTGTATTTTTCCCCCATTCTCTTTTTTTAAACTTTTTAGATGATCCTGTTGTCTCTAGAGGGCCTTGATTGAGCACTCACAGGGAGTGCACTTCAGGTCCTAATACAAAAACCATTTTTCTCCTTCTGTTGTTGTTTTTTTTGCTGATCACTTTAATTATTTATCTTATGGTTCTTGATTCTTCCACCTACCGAAATAGTTTTTTCTTATTCACAATGTCCAGACCTCTCAAGATTTTGAGCACTTCTATCAAATTTTCCTCTTAATCTCTCCTCTATGGAGAGCAACTCTATGTGATTGAAGCTCTTCATTCCCTTTAATCATGTGGATCTTTCTTGCATCTTCTCTCATATGTATACATCCCTTTTAATGTTTGGTGTCAAGAATTGGGCACGATACTGCAGCTGAAGCTGTATCAGTGTTTTTAAACAAGTTGCTCATATGTTCTTTAACCAAGCCAACAAATATTAATTTTAATATCATAACTTATGAAGTTAGTAATCAGAATGGCTTTTAATTGTCTATGAAATGTTTCTAATCCTATCAATTTCCACTTCTTTACTGTTGATCTTTTTTCAGCAGGATGAGAAGCATAAACAAAAGACACAAAGTCTGTATGTTGCCTCAGTATTGCTTCCAGCAGCAAATCTATAGTAAAATAATTAAATGTAGTAATGGTCCATTACCTTTTCTTTCCATCCTTCTGTGAAACTTACTTCGCTTGATAAAGCTCACTTGTTACTTCAATGATGCATGGTATATTTCCTTTGCAAAACAAAACACACTCATTTAGAATATCATTACCAACTTCATGCTTCTGCTGTGTAAGCTCAGAATCCAAATTTTCTTTATCCTGTTGGTTTGCTGGGAGAGACACTTCTTTTCACCAATAGAGAATGGTGGAAGAACAAATGAATTTGCTATTAAAACAATACATTTACTTTTCATACTTATATGTGTCTTTCAGCAAATATGAATCTCTGACTAGCCCTTTTTCGTTGACATGTTAATTTGAATTTATTTGAGCCCTTGTTCCATTAGTGTAATATGCAGATAACTAATTTAGTTACTAGGTAATAATTTAGCATATGAGAGATAACAAATATTTATTTAAGTTTAGCAGTACCTACTTATCAATAATAGATTGTTCTCCAGAAAAAAATAGAATGCTACATAATTATCTCATTAGTCAGTGATTGTTACATTAGCAACACAGTGGGAAACAACTGAAATACTCAAAACTAGTGATAGTGTCTACAAGCAATGAATGCCCATGTGGAGTTAAGTGCCTCAATTAGTCAGTGGTGCTCACTTGAAACTGATATGTTTACAAAGAAATAATCATTGATTAATGGATGTCTGAAAAGCCCAGCATTACAGGGCATCCTTAGTTATCCTAAGAAGGGAGCAATAATGGAGTGACTTGCTAGACCACTTTCAGAGGGCAGTTCAGATTAAATTACATTTATGTGGGACTAGAAATGTGCACAGACTAGACTGCTTAACAGACGACAGATCATTCTTCCCTAAAGCATGTTAATGAGCCAGTGGTATTTCCACCTCAATGTGAAAGGTACATACAGCTGTTCTGAGGAAGGGTCACTGGACCTAAAATGTTAACTCCGATTTCTCTCCATAGAAGCTGCCAGACCTGCCGAATTTTTCCAGCAATTTCTGTTTTTGTTTCTGACAGATACATGCTATCCCAATTGAATACAAATAATGGTCACAAGCAATCTTGACCATGCCATTGCAAGTTGATCATTGTCATTTTTGTGAAGCAGGAGAAATTGCAGGAATTCTTAAGATGGTTACCTGTGGGCCATAATTCACAAAGACAATCCGTAGACTGCACTAGGGTATGGTGCAGTGAAGACATATAGGATGAGGGAGGAACAGATGCAACAGCAAGCCTAGAACTAGGACCAACCTCCAATGGCTGCCAAATAGCCTTCTCATGAAAGAGTCACAAGTAAATATCTCATGATATGGAGACGGTACAGGATGCCCAGAATCTATTGTTCTTGATGCCATTTCTTCCAAGCAAATGAAGGGGCAGAGACCGAGAATGTCCTAGGACATCATGCCATCTGCTGGAGCAGAACACGCAAACTGAAATGGGGGAGCATTTGTTATATCCCAGTAGCCAACAAGGTGACAGTTGTACTAGGTTTTTTTAATGTGACTGGCTGATTCCAAAAGATCCACTGGGGACCTATGTGGGATCTCTCACTCCTCAACCCACAGATGCATTAAAGGGCCATTACTAATAATATTTGTGCAGATCACACTGCTTCATGTTGTTTCTGTGTGAAAAGGCCGTTTCTGCAGTGCAGGCAGTAGCTTTGGCACCTTCACTGGCTCTGATCAGTGCAGGATACTAAACACTGTATGAATAGCACATTGACAGCACAATATCAAAATGTGGCAGACGTCAACAATAGAACAGGCTGCTATTTAATAATTGTCATCAGTTATCATCACTACCACACCTCAGATCTTGACACCAGATAACCTTGAAGCTGGCATGATGCCTATATATTGATAACAATAAAATGTTTCTGCCTAATTACAAAGGCCAGATGCCTTTAAGGATAGCATCTAGGTGATAAGGCCTTTGTGCTGCATCTACAGCATCTGATTCATTTGTGTAACCCCTGATTGGGTTTGTGTGTACATATAATGTTGTTCATTCTTTCACCAGAGCCATTATGGAGCAGATGATAGACCTCTTGAAATGATATTCTGATGTATGGGTTGGCTTGGGGATGCCTTGCTGAAAAGTCAGGAAAGAGTATGCCACATACTTCTAGCATCTTGTGCTCTGCAAAATTGGAGCCAGGGAAGAGGGGATATGATGCTGAAGAGCTGATACAGAGTGGCATCAGTTTTCTGAGGATGACTATAGGGACATTGAGCAGCAGGAACACCATAGTAGTAATGTTAGAGCAGTGCAAGATCAGGAGAATAAGGATAGACAGGTTTTAATTGACACCAAGTTCAATAAATGTGATCTGGGTAAGGTAATTATTCACTGATTGTTACTTAAATGGCAAGCAACCTATGTTTATTTCCAGAAGCAAATGCAACATTTTTGTTTGTTTTTTTTTGCTTTTCCTGTTGTTCAAAGAAAGTTAACGTTATCAACTGCTTGGAGGCTTTCCAACACGTGATGCTCCTAGATTGAACAATGACAAGCTGTGATAACAAGCAGAGTATTGGGAAATGACTGGCACTTCTTCAGACATGGTTTTAACATGAAATCGTGCTTACAACAGATAGCCTCTGTAGCTTCACTGTTGCAGCTGCAGTTACTATAACAATCCACCAGACAGATTATGACGTAAAGAGGCAAAATGTTGAAATTTTGACATCCTATTTTACACGAAGTATTACCCATGCCATCACAGATGCTTTTCTTCTTAATTTCCCACCCACTACATGTGCCGTGAAAAACAATTTCTGGATTGCAGTATTTGACTTTAAGCACAGTTGAACGTTAAATATGAAACCAGTGGTACAAATCCCAAAAGGTCCCAGCAGCGAGCACGTCTACTGCTGGTAAGCACAGGATAGTGTGAGCACAACGTCATAAGAACATTGTACATACATAATGAGGTGAGCCATGGAGAATTGTACAAGAACTTACTAGAACACATTGAGACAAAGCCTCAGAGAAGCTCCATGAAGATTACTCTTAGTCGATTTTTGGTAAAATTCAGCCCAATGATTTTACTGGGCCACTTTGGAAGAGCCCTAGAGAGTGCAGCAAAGTAAGTGTTCAAATCCACACTTGTCTTTTGTATGCAGTTCAGACTCACTACTGTGAAGTGACATCCCTTACCACCAACTCTCTGGTGAACAAATGATGAACAGAAGGGCAGGAGGAGGAGGAGGAAGAAGAAGAAGAAGAGGTGACAAGCAGAAGAACTCCTTTTTGCATGAACATTCTGAAGCAACATGGTGAAGAACTCATCCAATTGCAATACAACGAAAGGTAATCCCAATTCCTCACTGGCCAACAGTCTTGAAGGTTATGTTCCCTCCATCGCTGAACATTACAATGTCTGGTTGACCTTTACTTTTCATTGTGACCAATGAAAAATAAACATTCCAAACCAATTTCTTAAAGAAAATCATGCCACATTGCAAACTAAAACCAGCTAATCATAATTGTGCATTCCATTAGTTCTTGCTTTCCATTTACCTTTCCCTTCTTAGTTTTCACATAATGTGTTACCCTCAGAGCTGCAGCATGGCAGGTAGGATGACCTTCAGTGGAGCAGACTGAAGGTGGCCTTGAGGAATGACCGCAAATTGCTATGAGCCTAGAAAGATTGCATCATCTTTCCATGAGTGTTAATCATGGGGTGTAACTAGCTGACAAGCAACAACAAGGGCACTGTTTGATTGGCAGAGATGGGCAATGACTATTGTTTTCCTTTGAGAAAACATCAGAATCATGTTCCGTGGAGTCACTGCCCCATTGCCAAGATAGTGGATTGAAAAAGCTACAAATCTGCTGAAGGACAGATTACTATGTGGCTATGATACGCTGCAAGTTTCATTGCAAACTGTAAGCCCTAAGGATGATGACGTTCCTTCAGTCTGAGCTTTGACTGCAGAACTTAGATTTTAGGTGGCTGCTGCTCATGCTTCAGTAAACATTGCAGCATTGGTGATCAAAGACTGTATGATGGATTGATCCACAAGTATGTTCATAGAGTTGACCATTACTTCCATTCTGGAAAGAATGAGATTTAAGCTTTACACAATAAATTGTGCAAGTGTGGTGCCCCTTGATATTCACTGCAGGCATTCTGGCAAACATCTCAACACACCATGCTTTTTTGTTGCATATACCTATCAGTGCTCTTCTGTACATCATCCCATCAAAATCCCCATTTGTGGAATTCATGCACATCCTCATTCTCCAGCTAACTGGAATGTATGGTTTTCTTGTTCCCAGCTCTGGCTATGTCCAATTCCTGCCTGTTGCTACATCACAGAGAATTCAGCTTTAGTCTATCCTTTGAGATGCACTTCGTCAGTGTCTGAACTGATAGCTTTGAGTATGATGTGTGAATGTGCTATGCCTTCCCATTCTTGAATTTTTAGCATTCTTCCCACTGCCTGGACTGGTTTCAATTGTTAAGTGTCTGAAAGGAAAATTGGCACAGGGATAAGGATGTGGCACAGAAAAAGTAAGGACTGAGTGGAATTGGTGAGTGTGAGTAGCATGAGCATTTTTGTACCATCTGCAGCTTATAAATCAGAGGGAAGTGTGAGATGAGTGCAAATGGGAGGTGAAAAAGATGATTGGGTATAAAATTATGAGGGCAACAGATGAACATAACAGACAGCGGAGGGCCACTGCCACAATGGTTTCATTGGTCATTATCAGAGGAATGGTCATTCCCAATGATGGCTAGCACCCTTTCCTCTGGGAGTGCATCAGGATAGTCAGGGCTTGATTCCTTGTATTAATCTCCAAAGTTAGTTGGTCCTTCTACCTTTTGAGCATGCATCTAGAGCACCTCCATACCTGCTGTGTTTACAGAAAATCTCTTCTTTCCATTACATCCACTAAGACCTCTGGTGCAACTTCCATTGCATCACTCCTCGCTCTTTCTCAGCACAAATTCTCTTGAACCAGCCACAATGGGGTGCAAGTAAGCCCTAAACTGTGCAGACCTGCTTTAGGTGGTTCTTAGGCACTGGTAAAAGAGATTTTGTGTTGCAGTGTCAGCATACCTACTTCAGTCCAAGGAGCTCAGCGTTCAAATCTCATGCCAGAGATAAAAGATACTGCAGATGCTGGAGAATCCGAGATAACAAGCATGGGGCTGGATGAACACAGGAGCAGGAAGGCTTGTTGTCAATGGAAGGTTGATTGTCAGTTCAGTCTTTCCAATATACCTGATGGCAGGTGGTAAGAATGGGAGAGCCTCTGGGTCAGCTATCCATCAGAAAGCAATTGCAACCACTGCAACGCTTTTCTAATAAGCACACATCAATCCAATGGAAGTCCATGACCCAACCTTCAGAAACCAGAACAGGAGAAAAGGCAGGGGTGCATCTGGATATTGGTCCAGATGCTTGTGAACCAAAGCAATAAACAGTTTAGTTAGCATTAGAGTGGTGGAATGGATAGAGAGATACAAATGAGATTTAGCGTGGAGTTTCCAGAAATCAGGAATTTTGATCGCCGTGCCCATTTTTGGGGGTTATACATTAGTTGTCGACACGAAGATTTACTAAAAACATGATCCCACCGGGAAATAAAGGACTTCCCTTAACTAACTGGCTTCATATTGGTATTGAATCGTATCCAGAACCGCGATTGTAACTACGAGGGACAGTTTGCTCCAGTGAGATTGGTGAACTACATCCCCAAGCAATGGGAGAGTGCTGGAGTGACAGAATTAAAGTCAAGCTATTTAATAGTTTTACGGCCACCGTAATAAATACTGGAGTTAACGTTTCTCGAAATTCAATTTACCCCAGTAAGTAAGATTACCCCAGTGCAAGCAAAGTATTTTATTGAAAGAGAAGCATGCTGGAATGGGCGTATCAGATGAGCAGGTGAGAGAAAGTGAAAATGTGGGGTGGGCTGGGGCGTTGCTGAAAACAGCCTGGGGTCTAATCCTGTCTAGTTCACGGTCCACAGGCAGCAGAGCTGGGTCTGGGGAAGGGGGTGTGGGGTCTGCCTGTTGAATTCTTGCCTGGGTCTCTCTGTGAAACAAAAGGGTGAAGCGCCTGTGCAGACTCGGTGATGTAGCCACGTTAATCGAGCTGGGCTCCAGTGGGAGGGTCAGAACCAGTGGCTGTGCCGCCAGAGCAGGGGGAGGAGCGGGACTGGCAGCCTGAATATCTCTCTGTTTCTCCGTAGCAAAGCCCCACCCGCAGCCGCCGGAAGTTTTATTTTCCCCTCCCTCTAGCAGGAGGGTTTTTTTTTTCTGAAAGAAAAGGCTCGGCTTCTGCGGAAGCGAGTACCAGTCTTTTTTGTGTGTGTAGAGGGGAGGGGGGCGGTGGGGAGGGTGCCTGTTCAACATGGCTGCAAAGTCGGACGGCATGGGTGGGACGGCGTCCGTCTCGTTGCAGAATTTAGGTCAACGCCCAGCGGAGAGTGAGTGCGGGGAGAGGGGCTTGCTGTCCTCGCCTGCCGGGGCCCTGGTCCCCGCCGCCGCCGTCGCCGCCTCGTCCTCCTCCTCCCATTGTTGTGAGCCGGGCTCCGGCTGCTGCCACAGCTCCTGTGTCAACTCGGTACCTCGCCAGCGGGAAGAATACTCCTTGGCGGACTGCTGCTGGATCCTGGGCGCCTTGCTCGTCTTCTTCTCGGATGGAGCGACAGACGTGTGGCTGGCCGTGGACTATTACTTCCAAGGCGACTACTGGTGGTTCGGGCTGACGCTCATCTTCGTGGTGGTGCCGTCCCTGGTGGTGCAGGTACTGAGTTTCAGGTGGTTTGTCTACGACTACACCAACAGTGGTGGTGGGAGCAGCGCCCGAGCCCGGGCAGCGGCGGCGGCAGGAGGAGGAGGAGGAGGAGGAGGAAGAACTGGCCGCGATGAAGCAGCCGATCATTTCAGCACCAAGGAGAGCGACGCGGGGCAGCACCGGACTACCTGCACCTCGACCTGCTGCCGCCTGTGCATGTGGTTCCTGCAGTCTCTCGTCCACACCCTGCAGCTTGGACAGGTCTGGAGGTAAAACTGCAACATTCAACTAACTGTATGTTCGTTGCTTCCAATCTCAAACAGTTAAGCAAACCCCCCCCCTTTCAAAAAAAAACTGGGATGCTTCTAATGTGTGTGTGAATCTATTCAAGCAGACACCGTGTGGGCATTTTATGTAATCAAAGAAACAATTGAAAAGTGACATAGCTATCTATTGCAACTCCCCTTTTTAGAGGTAAAATTGGACCTCCACTTTGGGACGTGAATTTCTGCCTTTCAGTTCTGCTGTTTTGAATCCAAATTTGATGGCTTTTTATCCATAATATAGATGAATAATTGGAGTCATGCGTTTAAATTAATTATGATTACAGTAAACCAATTTATAAGCAGGAGGAAAAAGAGTTATAGCTGAGTTTCATTTTGCAAGCAAGATAGATCAGTACTAAAGAGGGAGTGTTTGCTCTGGCCAGTTATAGTCATGAATCCACTTTGACCATGTTTACCGGAGTTTATACATGGAAATATACTAACGGTATTTGTCCTCTGACGACTGCTCGTTCTCCCCATCCATCGCGGCAATTAAGTTTAACTGAACATTGGGAACAATGCAAACTTGTTCTGTATCAACAAAAGTCTGGGATAGTCAAGAGAAACTGAATGATAGACTTGAGAAATAGATTTTAATTTTACAGTACGATTGCTGGTTCAACACATTGGTAGTTGTTGTTGACTTTGAACATACATTTCTGCTTTAAACACGGCACAAGCAGCAATTTAAAAAAATTGAGAACAGGAAAGGACCAGGGAAGACACGAAGGTCCATTACGTTTCCTCCACGTGCTTTATTACAAATACTTGTGTGCCCATTGTAACTGACTTTTAGTTCTGTATTTTTATTTTAAATCCTACCTCCCCTCCCCATAGCTTAGAAATTGGGGGTTTAACATGACTGCGGTAAATCAGGACCTTGTGGAGAACTGTAATACATTATAACTCAGACTCTTATTTAGTTGATTACTCCTTTATGGATAAACTTTAACAGGAAACTGTATGATAGAGATGTTTCCTCCTCAAACAGAATGGATACAATGCTTTAAGATTAATGTAAAAGTGATACTAATCCTTGTGTGCGGTAATCAATATAATGTAACTTGAGATAAAAGGTACTGCAGATGCTGGAGAATCCGAGAATCAGATTTTCTGATCAAGGGTCAAGGCCCGAAACGTCAAGTTTTCCTGCTCCTATGATGCTGCTTGACCTGCTGTGTTCATCCAGCCCCAAGCTTGTTATAATGTAACTTGATTTCATTTGTCAGTTTCCAGTAATATTTATTGCAGGCTACTTTGTTTAAAGTGGTGTTAACTGACAAAACTTGACATAAACCAATTATACCTTTACATACTTTACCTTATTCTCATTCTAGACTCTAAAATAATGGCTTCTGAAATTATGGGCCTCAGTAATTCTTTATAGTTTGAGACATCGCTAAATAATTGTGGCAGATACTTTGACTAGATGGGAAGAGCAAAACTTTCAGCATAATTGTCTGTTAATAATACCATCACAAGTAACACATGGAACAAAAAGTACAATTTAAAATTTTCTTTCAAATTGAAAAATGAGGAAACTCCACCCCACCAAAACTCCAATGTGATTCACAACCACTGCTCATACTTAAGAGGCAGCTTCCTTGAAATTTTTGTTTGTAAAACAAAAGCAGCTTGTAAATCGTGTGCATAATCATCACAAAGTATATCCTATCACAAAGGATATAACATTACAAGTAGTTTAAAAATAACTTTCTTTGAAAATTGAAAAGTAACTTACCATTACAATACCAACGTGCTGCCGCTTTAGGGGGCGTTACATGAGCTGGTTACAGCAGAAATACGTGGCCTCGCCGCTCCGTCTGTTTGCCCATCTTTTGTGTAGATCTCGAGTCAATACCCTGCTGAAGTCTGGGTAGAAGGACGAATAAAGCTTTTATTCGTCTTCAGTGGCGATGCTCTGACTGGAAGAGCTGGGTATATATTTCCTGGAGCTAATGTTTAGTTTTAGCTAGAACGGTTTTGTGTAATGTGATATTGAAGTCTGTGTCGGATTGGTTCAAGGATGTAATTAAAATCTCTCACGTGTGTACTCACTAACCATCGCAGTCATATTTAAAAATTGAACTGTTGGGAAAGTCAGTTTTCTTTACAATAACAAAAACACTTTTCTGTTTATTAGGTGAGCACGATGTGCAAATATAAAAATACGAGTCGTTCAGGAACATGCTGTACCAAACAAGTCAATGATATCTCAATCTTAAAATTCAAGTTTTATTGTGGCTGAATATGCAGGCCATTTGTATGTTCAGGAAACTTTAGTGTATCCCCATGTCCCAAAGGTATTTAAAATTTAATCAATGCCTCAAAACACAATGTACCCATTTGATGGCTGCATTGTATGCTCAAGCATGATTTAAGTGGTGCATTGGTTATCACACTTTCCTCCTGCAATTAATATCCAGTATTGATTGAGGAGTGAAGGACAAAAGGAACTTGGATAAACTCTCTCAGATTCAATTGAGTATGGCTGTATAGTGGTGGGCTAACAGCCTCATTTGTAGAAGTGTATGGTGAGGGAATGGGAAATTCACATCAATGCAGTGGAATGTTCTGCTAAAGTTGGCATAATCTCGGGGCGATGGCAAGTTGTTAAAGCAGAGATAAAGCCATTCTTGGAATCAAGTTGCGCTGTACGGTATATTGGCTGAAACATGTTAAATTACCAAACTTCAAAGTTGAAAAATAAATTTAATTTAGAGGATATCCTGGTGGCAGAATGTTCACTAAATTGGAAATCATTTTGATCTTTAAGGAACCCTAATTTGTGACTAAAATCTCCTCCAATTTGCCCACAGTATTTATGGAATTAATTGCCTAGCAAGGAATCCTTTTGAAAGATCTAAAGTGCAAACACCAGTTTATTTGTTCTTTAATAGATAAACTTAATTGAATTGGAATTTGATAACATGCTGATTAATGATTCTGACTTATGATCCTGGTCTTTCTAAAATTCATCTGGCCTATCCCTTGATAGAACAGATGGTTACCTATTTTGGCTTAATTCAGATGCAGTTTTACCAAATTAGAAGTTCGACATGGGCATTAGACAATAATGGCTACAGCTTGCAGTTTTTAGTATAATAGGTATCCCAATTTGTTTAAGAGGTGAAAATGGAAGCTTGGAAGCTGAGAATAATTGCCATGCCCATTTGATACAGTGCACTGGTACTGAAGCCCAGTGACCTCCAGGGTTGCCACAAAAGTTAGATTTCATCAGATTATAAAAATCGCCAATTTACTTGTCTGATGGACTCAGGTTAATAGAACACTGACCAGGATTCTGTACTTAACATGAACTACTATAATAAATCAATTCTCTACGAGATGAAATTCTAATCCCTTAAACCACACCCCACACACACAACAGACACAGTCAGAGAAACATTAGTGTTAAGGCTGAAGGGTAAAATGTTGGGGAAGCACAGTTCAATGGCAGCAGTCCACAGGATTTGAGGAGGCGTCTCTTTTGCTTCTTTCTAGTCCTTCTGATCTCTGATCATCTTATTTTCAAATCCATTCAGTTCTTTGCTGAAGTCCTAGATTGGTTGACACATTAATTGTTCAACCTTTCAGTCACTGGCTAAAGGCAATATTTTCTAGCAAATGTGGGAGAAGTTAGTTAGCTTTCAGTTCTTGGTTACTTCATTGCAGACAAAGAAGAAGAAGGATGCTGTCTGCAGCCTTGAGACCTTCTGCCTGTGTATTGTTCACACACAAACTGCCCATTTGTCCATGAACCAATCAGAGAGTTGTTATGCTGATAACTCCTGGCCCTAACAATTGGCCCTAATTGTAAAAGCAGTCAGCGGTTTGTTTCTGGGCAAGGCTTGCTCTGAATACCCACCCACCCTCCCACCCACGTGCCTTTGAGTCTCAAACATCTTCCCTGCTTCTTGAACCAGTGTAAACGCAAGTCACAGTGAACTCGAGCAACTTGTTTTTTAAAATGTCAGAGGTCACATGACACCACGTTATAGTCCAACAAGTTTATTTGAAATCACCTGACGAAGGGTCTACGCTCCGAAGCTTGTGATTTCAAATCAGGTGAAGTGACGAAGGAGCAGTGCTCCAAAAGTTCGTGATTTCAAATAAACCTGTGGCCTATAACGTGATGTCATGTGACGTCTGACTTTGTCCACCCCAGTCCAACACTGGCACCTCTACGCCATCGATTTTAAAAGTACAATTACTCCTTTCAGAATCCTTGGTTGAAAGCAGCTGTTTCCCTATTTTGGTCCACAATTAAATCAAAGAAAAATAAAAAAAATACTCTTTACACAGGAAAAGACTCTGAGGAGATATCTAAAAAAAAAAATAATGTTTTAGAAAAAAAGCAAAGTGTGTCAAGATCATCTCGTGGCTAATGTTATCTATGAACAAAATTATTCACAGTAAGTGGTTCAAAAAGTGGTTCATGCTATGATTAAGTTAAGCTTTTGAAAGGAAAAGCTTTAACCACTTCTAAAATTGTCATCCTCTCTGCAAATTGGGCTAAAACATCAAATAGTTTTTAGAGAAATGAGTCAATGAGCAACAACCTTTTAAATGTTCTTCTGTTAATCTGTTTTACAGATAGTGGAATGCTTGATAAAGAAATCCTTGTGCTTCAGTCTAATTTGTGGTATGAAGTGTGTGAATTGAGGAACCAAGAGGATAGCAAATTTTGGCCTTTGGCACCTGTACTAAGGGAACATATGGACAGGAGCTTCCATTGAGGGAGAATTCAAGCTGAAGGAGGAACTGGCTACTAGTTTGCGTTTTTTAAAATAGGATTTTGGTTAAATATAGTTTTAATATCACATTCTATTTCATCTTTCTAATTTCAGAGGCACAGGGAGATGGTGGTAGTTTAGAAATTGAGTGTCACCTACTAAATGTGTGGGTGTCTTATGCTAGGACTACTCAAAAATAGTTCTGTTAGATGTTGTTGTTATTATTAGCTTGAATTACCATACTTGGGTTGTAATTATTGTGCACAATCAACACAAAATACAACTGTACTTTTAAAGAAAACATTAATTTGCAATGCACGCACAGTCTAAACTAACTGCGTTAATAGGAATGGAAAATGGACAATTATCCAACCCTATAATAAGGCAATATTTAAAAAAAAAACAAAAGCAGTGTTTCAAATAAAAGCAATAAAAATCAGTGTTATTTAAGAATTTGTAGGACACTGGGAATGAGGAGGAAATGAAGATTCTAATTCTTCCTTTATATTTAAAGGAGATAAAGTTTGAAACTTAATAAATGACAGTGGAAGATATTGACGCATTGCAATGTGTGTGCTCCATCTCTGTAAATCCAATTGCTCCAGGATACTGATTTTGTTTTTGTTCCAGGACTGTTGTATGGCTTTCTTTTTTGCAATAGCAATATAATTGATTTCCATTCTCCGAAAGTAATTTTTTTTTTTGTGAATGGCTGGGCTAAGGGTATGCTTTTGACAATGACAATTCTATCTCTGGAAGAGCCATCACCAGTCATTTCTCAACTAGAAAGCTATTTCTTGCTCCACTGAGAGGTAACTTATTGTTGGAGGGTAACAGTTTGTGCATCTCAGTTATAAGAATTAGGTCAGGTAGGCAATAGGGCAAAGACTTCTAATAAGACCAAAAAAAAAACAACTGAAGTGTTGTCATTGCAAATACAATTCTGCTGAATCAGTATTGAAAGACGAAAATCACTTTGAATTGTTTTATTAGTAGCTGCATTTTTACACTGGAAAACAAGGTACGTACAAGTTTTTTTTAATTAATTCTTCTGTCAAATGTAGATGCAGCCGGCAATTTATGGCTGAGTAGGCAATGGGCACATTTATTGCCTATTCCTAACTTCTCCTGAATATGCTTTAAATGCAATAGGTTTCCAACTAATAACTTGCAGTCCAAAATAAAGGAGCATCAAGGAAGTATATATTCCCCTAAACCCATGGTTAATAAAATAATCTTTATTTTATGTAAGTGTTACACTAAGCCAACAATGAAGACGAAAAACATTTTCAAAAAGCTGTATGTGATATCTTTGGCTGTAGATGAAGAAGTTGCCTCCTAAATTTTTATTTTGTTGCTTAATCGTAGTTGTGTGGTATATCCGTAATTACAGGTCTGGGGCACTGAAAGAATTCTACTTGTAACTCAACCAAAATGAGCAAGTTTTCCCCTATCAGGATTCAGAATGCATAGTTGAAGCCTTGGATTCATACTCCGATTTACAATGACAGTTTTCATTTCCACTCTCCTTTCTTTCAGACACTGCATGTCTGTTTCAATCTCAGAAGGAAAAAGTGAAATAGTTGACATTCAACTCCAACAAATGAAGAAATCAAAAGGCAGTTCAATAAATTGTCATGTTATTTATATTGCAGAATTTTGATCTGGCTATTTTTTTCGCAGATGAGTGTAATATCAGCATCTGTTTTGACATGATACACATCCTATTTTAGTGGTTGATTTTAAAAACATGCAGAATCTTTGCAGGCTCCCATTTTTGGCCTGGTATCTGGGATCAGCAGTGGACAAATGATACCAGCTGTTCAGTATACTTCCAGTTGCCTATAAGTAAATATAGGCTTATGTACTGGGATATACAGTTATTAAGAAATCCAAAACACTGGCTAACGTGCAGGTGAACGGTTGCATAGTCCACTCTGTGGAAGTTGGTGTTAATTTTTTAAATTGTAACAGTCATAAATTGAACTGACCTAACTAAAGCTGTTCAGTAACAGCTGATTTATATGCTCACTCTCTGTAAATTAAAAATGCTTTTTTTTTTAAAATCTGGATTCATCTTACCCTTTCCACATGTTTGTTCATCCACCACCTAAAGTATTGGAGTTTCATATTCGAATGAATAGCACGATGTGTTCAGTTCAATTCTTTGTGTCCTCTGAGTTAATCCCACAGTTACATTGCTGAATAGTTAGGTACTTCATTGTTAGGCTACACCCTTTAAAGTATATCGATTTGCAAGAGTGCTGGACCTGAGAGAATATCTACCATATTACCTAATGTTGTAACAGTGAGATTTCATTGTTGTAATTGTCCAGAATTACGTCTATAATGAAATTCCAAACAAAAGTAGTACGCTCAATGGTTATCTGTGAGAGTAGCTAGATGTAATATCGATTTCCAAAAAAACTTGCAGTAGTTGTGTTCCTACACCTTGGGCATCAATTGTGTGTATTCTTGCACGATGTAAAATATGGGATTGATTTTTGTAGAATCATTTAAATCTTACAAAAACAGCCTGTTTAAACTATGATAACAATGTGTAGAGCTGGATGAACACAGCAGGCCAAGCAGCATCAGAGGAGCAGGAAAGCTGACGTTTCGGGCCCAGGCCCTCCTTCAGAATTTTTTCAGATTTGTTCTGAAGAAGGGTCGAGGCCCGAAACATCAGCCTTCCTGCTCCTCTGATGCTGCTTGGCCTGATGTGTTCATCCAGCTCTACACCTTGTTATCTCAGATTCTCCATCTGCAGTTCCTACTATCTCTGAAACCGTTTAAATTATGAACTACACTGCATGAAATCTGAAAAACATAAGTATTACTAATGCAGGTAACTCATTTGGAATTGACCACAAATATTATCATAAAAATAGTAAACTATTAACACAGCAAAGAAAAAGAGCTGTGCTATGTTATTTAATGCAGTAAGAAGTTTAACAGTACCAGATACAGGGCGTCATTATTCTGCAGAATAATGTTGATTTGTTCTGTTTCTTCAGAGATTGTGCCTCTTAAAATTTAGTTTTTTTTTTAAGCAACAGCAAGGAAAAGATGCCTAGCAGCAGCTGAGTCAGCTTTCTTTGACTGCAATCTACACAGTGACTTGTCAGAACAGGTCTTTTTAAAAAGGGCAAGAGTTGATGCTGAATCCTAGCTGAGAGCAATCAAGAACAAATATTGTGAGACAGATGAACAGCATTATTAGTCTGAAAATGTTTCAAGAGAAACATGTATCCATCAGGGGTGGCTCAATAGTTGGTACTGCTGTCTCTCAGTGCCAGGGACATAGGTATTATTGCACCCTTAAGCAACTGTCTGTGTGGAGTTTGCATATTCTCCCTGTGTCTGCATGGGTTTCCTCTGAGTGCTCAGGCTTCCTCCCACAGTGCAAAGATGTGCAGGGTAGGCAGATAGGCCATACTAAATTGCCTTGTTCCCAGGGATATGTCGGTTTGGTGGATTAGCTATGGCAAATGCAGGAGCATGGGGAATAATATGGGGGGGGGGAGGGGAGGTGCGGGGGATGTTCTTTTGAGGGTCAGTGCGGACTCAATGGGCCAAATGGCATGCTTCCACAATGCAGGGGTTCTATGATTCTGTAATCACATGTAGATAACTTTTTTAACTGTGATCAAAAATGGCAGTGCCTTTTAACACTTATCATCTAATTGATTTTTGAATAAAAATAAGTAAATTTCTGGAATATGTTTTGGACTGAGGCTAACATTTGCAATGCTCAAGATTATTGACATTGAGATTAAAAAGAGAAGAATGCTTCATTTCAGCCTAAATCTTGTGGCACATTCTGACCTGTACAAAAGAGTGACAGTTTGTTTTAATTGAAATGAAGTGTAGATGACAAGTGCATTCATTGAAGGTGATATGAGAGGGAAGTAGGCAGTGTTTCTGGCGTGGTATTAAGTAATCTGATGGTGTCCTGCTTACCCCGAGCTAGGCTTCAATCACTGTTTTCATTCCAAAGTTTAGCACAGTTGGATTCAATTAAACAAGAGGTCAAGGTAAGAAATGGGATCTGGGTGAATGTATAAGATTATTGGCTACAACAGAATAGAATGGCTTGTACAGCTGGAGTTGGTCCCAGTTTGTATGACACAGTTGAAGGTTTCAGTACTTTCATCCAGAGCAATGTGAACAACAGGAACACAGCAGGACAGTGACCCAAACAACAGCTTTAAAAGAAACTGTCCACAATAGTGTCGCTTTGTTTCTGTTCTTCCTCACCCTATGCCGAATTTGGATATTACCAGCAAACAAGTACAACTCTGCTATATATGCATAGTATTTCTGTCATGTGAATAAATTTATAACAATTTAACCTTTTCCCCCCTTAAGTATTACCTACCTCAGCTATTGCACTTAGAGATGTTTTATTTACAAATGTGCTTTTATTTTGAAAGTGAATGATAGAGATGTAGCTGCGCCTAACATGATTTGACCTCAGGATGTACCTGTTCACATGAGTTGGACTCTGTAATTTTAAAGAGGCTATCATCTTAAGTACAAATCCACCATGGCAGAAAGATCCTATCCATACAAGGCTATACAACCAAACAACTTAACTTGAGTAAACGCGCAGATTTTTTCATATAAATTGTAATGCATTTGTGAAACTACTAATTTGCATTCATGTCAGCAAGTAAAATTACAGATTTACTTTTGAGTGTATTTGTTTTCAGTATTCACTGGAAAGGATGTCCCATCTCTCTATATACAACTTCTGTCTTTAACTTTAAGGTTTTGAAAAATATGTGAGCACGCAATACCAGCAACAGTTCTTAATTTTCGGTATTATAAATGATGGGTTTTTTCCAAAAGCGAGTAAGGTTACTGAAGTAATTGTTTCTTTTTCAATAGAATTGTTGATGTGATTTGTCCCTGCAACTTGAAACTAGAATCACAAAAAGAACAGATGTTTTGAGGAATGTAATCCCAAGGTGGTTTCATATATCATTTTGGTTTGAATCTTGCATGCCATGTGATCTTGAGGGCCAATGTCTGCCAGATATTGCTAAAGAATTGTTTTTTAGATACACCGGTATTGACATTTTGACTGAACTGAAATGGTTGCCTCTATTTCATTGATAATTTCTGAGGTAAATGAGGAGGCAGCAAGTCTAGCACAGCAGTAGTTAGAAGACCACTTGATTAATGTGTAACACAAATCAAATCATGTGGTGAAATTTTGGGCGAACTAGCTGGGAAGCCTAAGAGCTTATATACCAGGCACTATTTCCTAGAACTGAACTTTGAACATTCCCTCATGTCAAATTGTGTGAACATTTCTGCCTTCTGCTCATCAAATTCAAAATAAACATATAATGTTAAGCATGTTATTGTGAAACTTATTGACATTCATAAGATAATATCTTAAATAGCTGACCAAAATAAGTAAAAGTTTGCTATTTATAAAGGTATAAATTATAGAATAGCTAGTCAAAATATTAACAATGGTTCATATTTTAAGGAGAAGACTTGATTCTGTATTTTGAATGAGTGTAATCTGAAAAAAACCTTAATGGAAAATCAAATTGTGTTTTTTTAATAAATGTTGATGTTTTATTCAATTAAATGTATTTGTAAAAATCATTACTTTATAGTATTAGTTTAATGAAACTGCTTGGTAGTTGTGCATTAGTGAGACAAATAATTTTACTATCACCTAGATGCATCAATGGTGACCATTTTGTTGCTACTGGAACGTGGCTGCATAATAATGATATTAGGAGTAAGTGTAGAGAAGTTAGCCGAAGTCACTGCAAAATGTTACTTCACTTCACAATTCACTAAAACATTTGACTTCATTTGAAACAGATCTTAAAGCTGTGCCATGATTTGTTAGGGGTTTATTTTCAAAGTTTGATAGGTAATACAGAAGAACTAATTGTTTTGTGGTTTAAGAGCACAGTATTGAAAGCAGCACAAAAATGTATAGTTTAAGAGTCTGAAGCTAATAAAATGATAATGTAATTGCTAGATTAGTATGCAGAGTGCATATTGTAAAATAGGTGAAGATAATATAATTGTGCGTATAATGGGCCGAATCTCTGTGGCAGTTTTTTATCTTACCTTTCATAGCAGGGTCAGATCCACAGTGCAGTATGCAAGCTCTGCTGGGGATTGAGAGAACAGTAATTAGAAATCTTGTTTCTCCAACACAGTTAGCCACTTCCCAGTAATGTTTAAAAGACCGCCAAACATGTCTTCACCACCACACACAATCATCCTGCCAATCCATATGCCCCACAGATCACCTACACCACCTTTATTTCCCCATGTATCCTGTGCCCCCACGTCGCCTCTATGCTCCCGACATATTTGGCATAGCTACTAACCAAGTATACACTGTACAGTACTCAGATTACGTTCAAAATCAATGACAAATATTTCAGATTCTTTGAGGAGAGAGTAAACTTCTTGCCAGCTAATAAAAGCCTCAATATCATTGTTCTAGGGGAAAAATCTCTGCAGTGTGAAAGAATATCTATGCAATATTTGTAATCCTCTTAATTTGTATCAATAAACCAGCAACCTCATCAATGGGGCAAGAAGTTATAAACTCACTCATTTCAAATAGCTGCTGTGCATGAATCCATTAGCACTTGGAACAAAATGAAGCACTAACAATGGCACCTCCACATCATGACTGACAATGGCCACAGCTCTCCAAACAATAGAGCACGCTCTGGGAAGGAAAGAATAGAAGGTGTTCAATTCAATTACAAAGTAGAGTGCTGATAATCAACATAAAGGGCCAATCAATTACATTTGTTTTCAAGTTTCAAAATCAATTTTTTTAAATCGTCAAGAGATGAAATCATAACCTGGAAAGATACTTAATACATTTTCCCTGCATTATGGTCATTTCTTTATTAAGAAAATACTACAATATAGGTGAATAAGTAGGCTGGACAATGGAAAAGGACAGTTCTCTGTGATAAATCACTGTTCCAAAAACAGATCTAGGTTACAATACAGCAATTAATAGTGACAGCTGAAGATGTGAAAATACTTTACATTTGCTTTCCAAAATATTCCAGACTTTTCAGCAGGGTTGTTATCTTTTTACACAGACTGTCAAGCCTGGCATACTTTAATGGGCTTCCAAAACCCTGCATCACCAAGTTAAAACAGTGTTACAAGAAAATGTGATTTTTCTTCCATTTTGGAATGGTGGACCCAATCTCAGTAAGGGCTGGTGTGTATTTTGTACACAAGTTTGGGCAACTCAAATCCAATGACATGAGATAACAAGCATGGGGCTGGATGAACACAGCAGGCCAAGCAGCATCATAGGAGCAGGAAAACTTGACGTTTCGGGCCTAAACCCTTCTTCAGAAATGGGGGAGGGGAAGAGGGTTCTGAAATAAATAGGGAGAGAGGGGGAGGCAGATAGAGGATGGATAGAGGAGAGGATAGGTGGAGAGGAGGCAGACAAGTCGAAGAGGCGGGGATGGAGCCAGTAAAGGTGAGTGTAGGTAGGGGGGGTAGGGAGGAGATAGGTCAGTCCAGGGAGGA
>JAHRHZ010000087.1:4342314-4384843 GCA_024137785.1 Ginglymostoma cirratum | reverse complement strand
ATATGATTTGCTGTTCCTGCAGCCTTCGGGTGGCATCACTGTGGCATTGCAGGAGGCCCAGGATGGACATGTCATCTGAGGAATGGGAGGGGGAGTTGAAATGATTCGTGACTGGGAGGTGCAGTTGTTTGTTGCGAACTGAGCGCAGGTGTTCTGCAAAGCGGTCCCCAAGCCTCCGCTTGGTTTCCCCGATGTAGAGGAAGCCACAACGGGTACAGCGGATGCAGTATACCACATTGGCAGATGTGCAGGTGAACATCTGCCTGATGTGGAAAGTCTTCTTGGGGCCTGGGATTGGGGTGAGGGAGGAGGTGTGGGGGCAGGTTGGGAATGCAGAGGAACAACTGTCAAAAAAAAAAATCTGTGCGGCTATTCACACATTTGAGCTTCTGCACCATTTGAAAATCCAACCCAATGTGTTGCAAAATAAGTTGAACCAATATTTTCCTCTGAGATTCAAAGAGCAGTATTGCTGCATTGCTTTTTGACAATTTCTTTGATTTCTATCTTGCGTAGAACTTATGCCTAAAACTCAAAGTACTTGTCATTCTTGTTTTAAAAATAAACAAACCCAGTGGTAAATCGATCAATCAGAATTCGTTGCTTCTTATTTGTTGGTGTTCCTTGACACTTAGCATTCTCCATGAATGTTAAAACTGGGCCAGATTCACTATCTCACCTGCTGCTTTTAAATAGTCTACAAATATTATCTTCATTATTTGCATTCACTCTTCAAAATTAGCAACTTATGAAAGTAGATTTTGATTCACTTTATTTTTTCTTTCTACAAAATGAAATTGTGCCAAGTGCTTGAGGTGAATTGATTGCTGATTAAATCATGTTCCAAGGGATTATGGTTAAAGTAGCAATGGCTTTTATTTCAATGAAGCACATCATGCTCCACTTCCCCTCCATAATTCACTTTGCTTGCTGTGTTAATGACTTTTATCTGAATGATTTGATACTGGAGAGCTGATTCTTTTGAAAATAGATGGGTACAGCAGAAGGAAAGAAGCACCTTTTGATAATTCTGACATTCATTAAATGGGTGTAATTGAATGTGCAGTGTAGCTTTGTAAAATCAATTAAGAAGAGCATTTTATAAATGATCAAAATGGTAGGTTGCTGGTGCCATAATCTATTTGTAGTTGGCACACTTTTCAGATTTTATTTTGCATGATTTAAATGATGTGGCTATATTGATGTTACTTACTGTGTTCCTCCTGAGTTCCAGTACTGAAACAAATGCTTAACTAACTTCAACAAAAGATCAAATTAAATCAGGGACACTAGCTACCCATGAACCTCCTTTCGGTTCAGTTTTCAACTTGTTCAAGACAAATACGCATTTATTTCTTAAGCTGTTTTACTCTGTGTGATACTTAATTTGATACCTGTAATCTGTTCGCATTAATAAGTGAATAACTGATGGCCATTAGAGCATTGAGTTTGCAATTACATGGCACCTTTGGCATCAAAAATATCTAAGACACACTTTAAATGCCAAGTACGGCACAGAAATAGCAAATTCAGCTCATCTGGTCCATACTGGACTGTAAGTTCCACAGAATGTAAACAGAATATATACAGTTTGAACTCGTTGAGCATTGTCTACTCACCCGCCATTCAAAACAATATTCATTTTTTGACAAACAATGAAGTAAAGTTTGACAGTGAATTATGAATAATGATGTACCACATCATACATTGGCTAAAAGAATTATAGCCCATAATAGCAAAGGAACAGTAGCAATATGACTCCAAGATTGGTTAAGAGACAGACAGCAGGGAAGTACAGGTGAACTGTTTTTTTGGGCTAGATGGAGGTGAGCAACAGTATTTTCAGCAGTTGGAATTTGTACCAATCAACTCAGAACTAGCCATCCGTGAGGCACTGTGGGCCATCAGCAAGATCGTATTCCAACACAATCTGCAACCTCATGGCCCGGTGTATCCCTCACTTTACCATTACCATCAAGCCAAGGGATCAACACCGGTTCAATGAAGAATTCAGGAGGGCATGTCAGGAGCAGCACCAGGTGTGTCTAAAATGAGGTGTCAAGGTGGTGAAGTTACAAAACAGGACTACTTGTGTGCCAAACAGTATAAACAGCAAACAATAATGCTAAGCAATCTCACAACCTATGGATCAGATCTAAGCTCCTCAATCCTATCGCATCCAGTCGTGAATGGTGGTGAACACTCAATCACCTCACTGAAAGGAGCAGCTTCACAAGTACCATTATTGTATACAATAAGAGAGCTCACCACAGCAGTGCAAAAGATGAGACTGAAGAATTCTCAAGAATCTTCAGCCAGAACTGCTGAATGGATGATCCACCTCAGCCTGTTCCAAAGATCCCCCCCATCAAAGATTCCAATCTTCAGCCGATTCAATTCAGTCCATGTGATAGCCAGAAATGATTGGAGATGCTGAATATCGAAAAGCTATGGGCCCTGACAACATTCTGGCAACAATATTAAACACTTGTGCTCTAGAATTTACTGCTCCCTAGCCAAGCTGTTCCAGTACAATTAAAACACCGGCATTTACCAACAATGTGGAAAGTTGTCCACAAATGTCCTGTACTTAGAAAGCAGGACAAATCCAACCCAGCCAATTACTACTCCACCTGTCTACTCTCAATCATAAGTAAAACAATGCAAGGTGTCATGAACTGTGCTATCAAACATCACTTGTTCAGCAATATCATGCTCAGTGATGCCCAATTTGGGTTCTGCTCGGGCTACTCAGCTCCTAACCTCATTACGGCTTTGGTTGAAATATGGACAAAAGAGCTGAGTTCCAGAGGTGAGGCAGGAGTGACAATCCTTGACATCAAGGCTGCAGTTGACCAAGTGTGACATCAAGGGCACCTGGCAAAACAGGAATCAATGGGAATTGGGGCAAATTCTCCAATGATTAGAGTCATACCTGGCACGTAGGAAGATGATTATTGTTGTTGGAGGCCAGTAGTCTCCGCTTCAGAATGTCCCTGCAGAAATTCCTCCGGGTAGTGTCCAAGGCTGAGCTATCTTCAGCTGAGAATGATTGCACAATGTAAAGTACCATTTCAGTATTCCTCAAGCAGAAGCAGTTGATGTTCAAATGCAACAAGACTTGGAACAATATCCAGACTTAGACGACAAGTGGCAAGTAACATTCATGCCACACAAATGCCAGGCAATGACTATCTCCAATAAGAGTGAATCTAACCACAACCCTTTGACATTCAATGGCATTGCCATCACTGAATCCCACCACTGTCAACATCCTAAGGGGTATTGTTGATCAGAAACTGATTGGACTCGCCACATAAACTCTGTAGCTCCAAGAGCAGGTCAGAAGCTATGAATACTGCAATGAGTAACTTCTGTCCTGACTCCCCAAAGCTTGGCCACCATGTACAAAGTACAAGTCAGAAGTGTGAAAGAATACTCCCCACTTACCTGGATGGTGCAGCTCCAACAACACTCAAGCTTGACACCATCCAGGACAAAGCTTGATGGGCAGCACATCCACAAAAATTTATTCTCTCCACCACTTATGTTCAGTAGCACCAGTGTGAATTATCTACAAGATGTACTGCAGAAATTCACCAAGGCTCCTTACATTGCACCTTTCAAGCCAATGGCCTCTTCGACCTAGAAGGACAAGGGCAGCAGATATATCAAAACACCACTAGCTGCAAATTCCCCTGTAAGTCACTTACCATCATGACTTGAAAGCATATTACAGTTCTTTAGTGTTTCTGCGTCAAAATCCTGAAATTCCCTCCCTAATGGCATTATGGGTTTACCTACAGTATATGGACCGCAGTAGTTCAAGAAGGCAGCTCACCACCACCCTCTCGAGGGTAACTAGGGACAAGCAATAAATGCTGGCTGAGCCAACGATGTCCATAGCACATGAGTGAATTTAAAAAAAACTGTGATAATAGAAATAAATACTGCGAACATTTCATTCATCCAACTTCATGTATTTTTGTCCTTTCGGAAATTTTAAAATGGCTAATTTTCATTTGGTAGTACAGAACTGAAGTGTTACTGAAAAGGTGCTGTCGAAGCTTTTCATCTTGCACTTGTCAGGACAGACATAAGATTTCTCAAATTTCAAAGAGAGCAACAATTTATGTTGCATAGAAAAGAGACCATTTTGCTATGCAGTGTAAATTTTTACTCTCTTTGCAATCTTCCCAGCAGCTCCACCTGAACCCTGCTTTAGCTGCCAATAACCAAACCAAATAACCAACGCAGTCTAATATTGGATAGAACTTAAAATAGTTCACATGAGCCCCTTTATTCCACCATTTTGCCTTGAATTGAAGAGAAAATCCCAAGGAGTACATGTTAATAGGACCGTTAACAATTGGAACTCTGGTATTTTTCTTTTCAGTTGTTCCCTGAACCTCTGTTCCCTCTTTCCCCTGCCTAAAAAAAGTATCTGTTGCTTCCTTTCCTCCTTTAAGTCTATTTCCTAGCCATCTCCAAATTTCTTCTTTCTTTTATACTGCTTTAGGTTTATACAGTGGTCTTTAATGAGGAATTTTGTCCAAAGCTTCTTGAAATAGAAGGATATTCTGTTTCCACAAGTTGGTGTGTCAGTAACTAGGGGTCACAGTTTCAAGATTGTCAGCGAGAGGACTACGAATGAGATTTGGAGAAATGTCAAAGAGTTGTTAGGATTTGGAATGTGCTGCCAGGGAGAGTGGTGGAGGTGGATTCCAAACAAGGTTTTAAAAGAGAGCTTTATGTATTTAAAAGTGGTGAATTTGGAGGCTACAGAAATCGAGCTGGAGAATGGAACTAACTAGGCAGCTAGTGTTAGGTGTAAACTCAATTGGTCAAATGCCCTCCTTCCGTACTGTAATTTCTATGACATTATGAAAATCAGATGACTGATTGGTGTTTACTATGTGGTTAAGAATTTGCTTGGCTTGAGTTAAGAAGTAGGAAGAGAAATGTTATCATTATCATTATTAATCTCAATTATAAGTCATAGACTACAAAAAGTAGAGATGAAATGGGGATACGCTAACTGTTTGGAATGATGAACAGATACAAGCAGCCACTCATTTGCTTATTACTAGCCATACGTGGATAGACTGAAATAAAAGTAATGCATGTGGTCAAAATGGAGAATTTTCTTAGAATATATCTCTGATTACTTCCTGGATCAGTGTGTTTGAATCCAGCAAGGAAAAGATTCTTAATTCCAGGAAATGAGTGGAACACAGAACTGATATAACAGAAGATAAGCTGGAAACGTGTGATTACAATCTTGTTACATTTAATGGAGGACTAGAAAACAATGACATCATAATGTTGCGGGACTGAAATAAGGGAATGTTCACTGGTGATAAAAGGGCATCCAAATCTACTTAATTGATAAATTAGCAAATAGGTTGCCTGATCAGCAGTGGGAACTATTCAAATAAGTGGTTCAAAAGGCTGAATTTTACAGGGCACTGCAGTCTCTGCCCACCTGACAAGAAGTTAGTAAATGGTGGAACCTACCTTTGATCCCACTGAATGTGCTGGAGCTATTTAACATTGAGAGCTGTGTTACTTGCTTTAAGTTGAGACTTCCATGCCTTTCTCAGCAGCAAGTTCATCCTTAGGGTTACCAGCCAGAAATGCTAGTCATGTCAGCCAGGAAAGTTGGGCGCTACTAGGGTCATAGGCTGTCCTGCCATGTCAAGGAGCCCAAGTACGTCCGGGGTTGGGGTGTCTCCATGAGGCAGGTTGAGAGGCTTGGTTCATGAGATTGGGCAGAATGTTTAAAATCCATAAGATGTAGGAGCAGAATTAGACCATTTAGCCCATTGAGTCTACTCAGCCATTCGATCATGGCTGATATGTTTCTCAATTCTATTCTCCTCCACCTCCCCATAACCTTTGATCCCCTAGTAATCAAGAACCTATCTATCTTGTGTTAAATAAATTCAGTGACTTGGTCTCCACAGCCTTCTGCGGCAGTGAGTTCCACAGATTCACCACACTCTGCCTGAAGAAATTCCTACTGGAAGGAGTGGATCGTCCTGGAACAGCCTACTTGCAGTGAGTCCAAGAACCCTGTGAAGGTGTTCCTCCCTGTGCCCCATTCCCCGACAATAACTAATGCAACTAAATCTGCCAAGTGTCCTGCATAGACCTCCCACACCGCAGGTACAGTAACAGCTGGGATAGGAAGAGGTCCTCAAGTGACTGTTAACTGACCACTTAGGGTGTTCAATAAACTCAGGTAGGTGGCCACCTGTATCTTAGCCGTTGCTCAAGATTTCAGACAGGTTGGCATGGGTAGGATGATGGGAGGCAGCCACACTGTACCTTCAAGTCTACTGGCAGTGTAATGGAAAACTAGAGATTTGGTTCTTTGAGCAAATCAAAGAGACTGCAAAAGGTTGATAAATTTGGCTTGTTCGTTAAAGGCATGAACTGCAATCCTGGAATCATAAGTTGCCTCTGTTTCCTTTAACTATTGTCCTTCTATCAATTAAAATGAACAGCACAATTCAAACAAATCCAGTTAGTTAGGGAATATAGGATGGTTTTGAGACTCCTGGAGTAACCCACTTGTGGCTCTGAGCTACTAAGTTTAGTTTTGATGGCATCATTTTCAGGGAACAGATGTGCCTTTGCTGTTTTAATGAATCAAGCTGCTGGATATATCTACACATTACTGGGTGATTATTGATATTATCTGTACAAAGCAAAAAGGAGCCTGGAAGACTGGGGTCTGATTGTAAATGTTGTGGCCACTTTTGTCAGCTACTGATTAAATTATGGTAGCTTTGGATACCATCTGATTTTAGTTCCCCGCTCACAGTGACAGATAGTGATGGTTCTGTCTTGTTCAATCTAATTTGTGAGGTTGGTGGGGCGATGTGGGGAAGTTGAGAGGAAAGGGAGAGATACTGGCATAAATCTATACTGTTTTTATAAAGAAAATGGACAAATAACAGCTGCTTTTTTCAGCTGTCACTGGTGAGTTATATGCATGTTTTGTTTTGCTTAGTGCTGTCTGGAATATAGACACATGTCCCTTGTCAGTATATGAACATTGCAGAAGTGGCAGTGCTTAAAAACTATCACATTTTGTCATTTTTAATTGCTGACTCTCTTTAGCATAGGTAATTACAGTGGAAGCATATTGGCAATTCATGTTGCTATTATTCTCCTGTACTCTAATAGAAGCCATTCCCTCTGTTCCAACTTATAATTCGGCAGAAACCTCTTACTGACAATTGGTCCTGAGCTTTCAATGTTAATTGTAAGAATGTAATTGGTAACTATGTGACATGAGGCTCCGTCCCTTTGAGAGTTAGTGAATAGTGTTCACCTTGAAGTCTACCTTTTGAGAAAAGTATTTTCAATTTAAAAGGTAATTTCTTCATTTCTGGGTGATTTTTAAGTTTTTAGTTATCCTACCTTGGCGATGAAAAATTGAGATGGTGGCGTTAAAAGCAGGTGTAATAATCACACGATGGTGATGGTGAGGGCGCAAGCTAAATTAATGGTGTTTGTCCCATTTAATTGTCTCGTGAGCTGCCAATTCTGTCTAAGCTGTTTTTTGGCAGCCTTCAAAGGTGAAATAGTAGGGTGCCCATGGTTTCATTTAAAGGCAACCTGCTTCTCTTAAAGGTGATCTGCAGTTTCTGTATAGTAAATCCTCGAAGACCTCCCTTCTGTTTAGTGAACACAGAAATTGTGGTTGAATAGCAGTTTGTAATCATATGGAATTATGAACACTAAGTTAGAATATGAACACTTCTTTGGGATGTCTTTTGTGAGATAGTAAACTTGAGGCTTGTATATTGTGTCAGGTGGTTACAAAAAATTCAACTTTTTAAAGAAGGAAAAGGTAGCTCTCCCTTGGCCTGATCAATATTTATCTTCTAGCAAACCAACCCATTAGAATTATTGAACTGACCATTTAAGCCATGAATGCTTTACGCATCTTGCTGTACATAAATAATACCCTGCTACACCAGTAACACTGCTTTCCTGTTTTTGAAATGGACCTCTGTGGATGTTAACTCTTCAAACTTCTGGCATTGTGAAAGCTGCTGCATAAATGCTGTCTTAATCTTTCTAAGTGCAGGATAGCACTTTCCACCTTTTGTTATTGCTGGGACTGTGTAATTGGAGGCCAGGAATGAATGGTTTTACTATGAATTGAGCAGTTAAATTTGTATCATGATCAATAAGCTCCCAGTACCATCCTTTTTCCAGTCCATTTTGCAGAAGTAGCGTTATGGCTGGCTGGTTACCAGCACCAAGAGCCTAATTGAGGGCAAAGGAGGCTAACTGGGCTTTACCAATCAGTTTCCAAGTTCCTGCAGGTGGGGAGGGTGGTCATTTTTCCCACTTTGTGTGTGCTGCAGTAGCCAGAGGCTATGTAGTGGACCCCTGTGGTGACCAGGCTGCAAAAGCCATTTGTTTTAAGTTAAGGAAAGTTGGAGAGAAAACCCCTTCATCTTGAGTGCATGTTCCCTCACTTACCTGCTATTACAGCCGGCTGCTCCTCTCACATGGAAAGTCCCTGGTCCATTAGCTGCGATAGTCTACCCACTGTCACTAATTGGCCAGTGAACTTGTCTCCACCGGCCAATGTACAGAGTGTCCCCTTGACAAGCAATGATCCTACTCCACCAGCTGGGAGTGTGTTCAGAACATGTCCTGACCTCTGAATCCAACCCTGGATGGAAAAGTCCAGCCTTCTTGCATTGTCAGACATTTTTCCATACTTCATTACCTTTTTTTTTGATTTAAAACTTCCCACTGAGAAGTTGATGGTTTGAAAGTACAGAGGTCATTTGTAGTTGTTTCAAAATGACAGGGCACATTCATTGATCTGGTATTGCCAGCAGGGAAACATGCTAATGAAGAGAACTAGTTGGAAAATCCAACGCATCTTCTGTGCGGGAGAATTAAGGTTGTTTTATTTATCTATACCAGTGGTCTAAGAGAGAGTACAGTGCTGACGTTATACTTGTTACTGATCTGGCATGATCACTGTGGAGTGTAAATTGCAGCTGCCAAGATCTGAGTCATGCTGCATACTGACTCTCCTTGTGTCTGCCAGATGAGCTCTCCTTGTCTCTTCTTATATTATAAAGCCAGGTTGACTGACTTTTAATATTGGGACAATCTAGATCCTCAATTGCCCTTTTGCATAACAGTTGGGGGGAAAGGTCTGAGTAGACTGGCCAGATTTTTAAACTGGTTTCACAGTGGGTTGCATTCTATCTGCTGTGAAGTCCAGTTCATGTGAGATGGCCTCTTACAGGGGTGGGTTATGTCCATTTACTTTAATGTTGTTTTGTCTCAGTGCATTTCCAAAAGTTCTTTGTACAACTACAGGTGCATGCAATCTTCCTCCTCTTAGTTGTTCCATGAAACACTTAAATATGTGAACTCTCAAAATAGTTAAATGTTCAATCTTATATAGATGTATAAGTGTAAGATTCATGGCATAAATTTCCATAATTTGAAGTTGATTAAGTTCTGTTCAAAATTTGTAATACAGCAACGGTATTCTTATGGTTGAAATGATATTTAGGCTTGGCAAGAAAAGCTCCCAACCCTGTCTTATATTGAATAAACTAGCTGTACTATCTTATCACCATTCTAAAGTCACTTGGATTTGTCTTTAACCTGTCATACGTTTCATTTCATTCAACTACTAAGAAGCTAGGAACAGGAATAAACCATTCAACCCCTTGAACTCATTTCACCATTCGACTACACAATGGCTGTTCTGTCCACTAACTCCATTTACTTGTCTTTGATCTCTATCCCTTGATGCACTTTCCAGATAAAAAATATTGTTGATCTTAGTCTTAAATTTCAGTTGACCTAGGACAGAATTCCAGATCTGTGTTATATCACATTAGCAATTTTTATATGATTCGACATTTGACTTTTTGCTGCTGAGAAACTGCATGTCTCCTGGAAGTGATCTATGGTTTTACAGATGTAGCATCATTTTGTATTTTGTTCTGAAGATGCATTACTGGATCTGAAATGTTGACTCTGCTTTGTCACCACAGGTGCTGCCAGAACTGCTGAGTTTCTCTGGCAATTTCTGTTATTGGTTCTGATTTCCAGCATCTACAGTTCTTTACTTTTTTTTCAAGCTGGCTATCATTTATGCTGGAGGCTTGTTTGGTCTTTTTTTTGTACGATCTTACCACATGTTTATAACTTAGAAACTGAAAGAATTCTGTTGCTTTCTAAGTTGTCAATCTCCCAGGATTTTTCTGTGATTCCTCCTGAGATTCCAGCTTCTACTACAATCTGAGTGGGTTACTTTAAAGTGAGATTTTCATGAACAGTAATAAATCATCAGTAATTCCAATAATAATTTCATCTGTTTCTGATTTCAGTGCTCCACAACCTCAGTTCCGCACTCATCTCAAGAGGCCATTATTAAAATTGTCTGCATATTCCCCTGGATGTGAACTCTTGTGTTAAACCTTGCCCTTTCAAGAATTTGTTGACAGATTAAAATAATTGTTGAAAGCTTGTAGAATTTCATCAAGACTTTCTGTGCCATTTTATATTGTTTAGCGACTTACAACATCATCTTAGGTCCTAATTAATACAACAAGATATTTGCTTGATCAGCTTGTGATATAGTATTTAATTTTGAATCAGTTCTATATCTTAGGAACCATTTTCTCCAACAGGTTCAACACTTTTACTTTTTGCCCATCTCGGATATTAAATCTAGCGGGTAGTGTTATTTCTCCTGCCATGTCGTCTTAATGCCATCTTTGTGCTGATTTTAAAGGTGTTAGTGTTCATGAATGCTGCTCTATTTTCTTTCCCTTGAAGATCATTATTCTACTAAATAGCAATGCTGTTTTGGTTCCCTTGTCTTAAAGCTTTTGAACTGTTCAGAATTGCAATGATGGATTCCTTTTGATCTTTTTAAACTTTTAATTCTGTTAGATAGTAATGATATATGTATTGTATCTGTCATGCTTATTGGGGTTTTTCCTGCATTTTTGTGATCAAACTGGAGTTTCACTATCTTTAGACAAGATGGAAGATTTCTGCTTTTTTTTTTTTGCAGGCTAGGTGGATGATTTTCTGCATTTCATGGTCTAAAGCAAATTGTGCAGTCTTTTCCATGACTTTCTAAGTAAGTATTTAGAAATGTTTTTCCCTGGACTAATAGGAATTTTTCTCCTAAGAGCGCTGATGCTTTCACTTTCTAGCCAAATCTTGAACCAGGAATGCTCCTACAGATAAAAGCAAAGTACTGCAAATGCTGGAAATCTGAAACAAACATTGAAAATACATGAGAAATTCAGAACTGGCAGCATATATGGAGAAAAGAAAGAACTCCTCTTTTGTTCTGAAGAAGAGTCATACTAGACTCAACTTTAACTCTGTTTCTCTCTTGACAAATACTGCCAGAGCTTCTCCAGCATTTCCTGTTTTTATACACCTATTCAGATCCTTGTTTCCTGATGGAATCTCTAACTGACAGGTGGAATTAGTATTTCAGCTAATCCGCACTGCTGCTTTTGCTCCGACCAGGTGTGAAGTCAACTGGTCCTTTGGAGTGCTGTCATTCCTTGTGGTCTTTCCATAAGATGTTGTTGACTATTTAGTTGCTTAAGTACTCAGCTGCCTGTGTGAGTAGCTGTTAAAGTAGCAGATAGGCTTTTGTGGTATTATGATAGTGTCCCTACCTCTGGGTGAAAAGGCCAAGTCCCACCTATTGCAGACCTGTGTCACTAACATATCTGAACAGATATCTCTGAGGAGACCTGTGGATATGCCTGCACTACATTAAATCCTAAATATCCTGCTTTATTCCAACTAAAGCTCATATGACATAATCAAATTGGATGGGCCTCAATGCAGTCTCTGACAGTGGCCTCTTCAGAGCCATTACCTTTATTCAACAGTATCCTTTACAATCCAAATATACTTGCATCCACTTTTTGTTTTGTGACCCAAACAGCCTGGACATACTCTGCTCTTTGCTATACCCGATGAGCTTTCATCATTGAGCACAGCTTTCTTTGAAGTAGACTTAATTGGGACCTGTGCTTCATTCTGAATTGAATCACTCTTGAGTCGGTTAAAGGCTAGTGTATCATAGACTTGCCATCTACTTTTCATAAGAAGTATGTGTGGTGGTTTCAGTTGCAGTTGTTTGCAGTAACCGTTGGTCTGTCTCTTCTCTTTTCAATCTAGTAAGTCTTCAGAACTTGCTAAGCAAAGCTAGGGTCTGTGGGTGTGGAGCAAAACTGGAATGATTAATATCCCTTGGATGAATGACATGTGAAAATCTTGGCTCTTAGGTATCCCGAAAAGACTGAGAGATTCACAATGTAGCTCAGAACATCTTGTTAGTGGAGTTAGAGTAATCAACCTGGGGGAGTTCTGTACATTCTGCTACTTTCTCTTCAACACTTAATCTTTGGGATTACCTCTCTTTGACTAAACCTTAAATTGGTTTTAAATTTAAGTTGTAATGTGGATTGCATTTGCCATTTATTAGCAATGGTTGGATTGGATAATCTTGTTGCTAAACTTGTTATAAATGTTGAACACTGTGCATATCAATGAGCTGTTTTTGATTTACAGATGCAAATTAAATGTGAAATGATCGTTATGCCATTTGCACATGATAAAATTGTCATAAAACATTACTTCTCCCTCTCTTAATGAAGAGGCTTTTTTTTAAAAAAAAGATGCCGGGATATTAAGTGTACCATTTAAGATTTGAAATGCCTAATTATGTGCTGAAAATCCTGCTTTTGTTTTTAGACTGATTTTCCCACGAATGCCACCCCTATGTGCTGCAAAGCGCAGAAAGAAAACTGACGTAATTTTTAAGTGATGGGAAGCAGCTGTCTGTCTGAGGATGGTGCTGCAGAATGTCAAATCAGAAAGCCAGCATAGTAGAATAACAAATTCCTTTTCTTCTCTCCTAACAGCCCCCACCTTCCCCTGCTGCCACCTCCCAACCTTTCCCAGTATTCCCATCACTCTCCTTGCATTGCTCCCAATACAGGCACTTCTTCAACACCCCCCTCCCCCAAATCTAGGAGGGGGAGAAACATGCAAAGGATGGAGTAATGTCATTGCCCCATGTGCAGACACTTCTAATGACCTATCCCGTCACTGCTACATGATGTCACTGGCTGTTTCCACATGTATGGTGGCCATATTCCATTATGGTGAATTGTTTCAGTTTCTTTGACATTGTCTATTTGACATTGATCTAGAGAAATGCTGCAATCACTTCCCTGCTAAAACCAGAATGTAACAATGACTTTGAGTAAGGCCAAAAATTTAGGGATAATAACAACCAGGTGCTGAATCTCTCAGGCCCACCAGTGAGCAGAAAAACTGCCTGTAACTTAGTTGTAATTGCCATTGATATGCCTGATCTGCCATGATAGTAATGGCATTGAGGAAATTCAGAAAAGGAACCGGAGGAAGGAATGACAACCAACTGGAGGTCAAGAACTACTTTCACCTCCTGGAAATACCTGCAAATATGTAGTCAGAGAGACTGCTCTACGATCAAACACAGCCACACAATGACCCACAGAACACATAACCGGTGACACGGAATTTCCTGGCTAGTCAATCATACTCTTAGTGAGTAATTATCGATGATGATGACAATTGTGGGAGTGAAAAATGACATTGTAACCTTGGCCAGAATCTTTCAGTCGATTAATGGAGGTTCAGCAGTGAGTCTTGTTAACATGCCTGTAGGGTGGCCATTCTCATGTAATCACACATTGGTCAGCTAATTAATACATGTGCAAGGAGCTCAGCAAATCTTATGATGAGGGAAGGCAAGAATTTGATGCTGCACCCAGGCATAGTAACAGCCAAAGAGAGATTGAATAATTGTAGGGGAACAAAGCAGAGCTCATGTCTAATTGCTGTATATTTGAAACTCACCTGTAACTGCCTAATGTCACTTTAGTCACGTGAGTTGCATTTTAACTATGCTAGTTGTCATGGGCTTACAATTAATTTACAAGTGTTGCCTTTCATTTGCAACCAGTTGTAGATGTTGGCGGACTATGGATGTTCCATTTATTGTGTCATGTCCCCAGTAGTCCAGTCTGAGAATACTGATTAAAGTTTGGGCATTATTTGTAAAAGTTGCAGTTTCAGAATGCGTCTGGTAGCCCAGTAGTTAGTGTTCATCTAATTATCTGAGGTTGGTGTCTGAGCAGCATCTGCAGCAACATCAATGATATCTTTCTGATGTCTGCATGATAGTTATTTACAAGGCAGCGCCCCATTTGGAGAATGTGTCAGTGAGATATGACTTTATCAATGCCAAATTTAAAACTGCACAAGGTAACATGTATAAGGGCTTGCTTGTACCAAGGGCCTACTGCATTTTTCCTTCCAGGTGCCAGAGGTCCCAGGAAAACAGTGTTAGGCAGCTAGTGCTGCACTCCCACTGCACTGTCACTGCAATGTTGTTTGAGCAGCATGTTTTTGTACAAGTAGAATGTGTTCCATCCTCATTGGCCTGCCTAAAGAATCCCAATATCCAGCAGTTCATGTGAAAACATATCATTTAAGGCAACCATCAAAACATGAGACCAATGAAATTAAACAAAACTTACAAAGCCCACTACAGAATGCCAGCCTCCCACCCAACAGGGCATTAAAACCCACAGTGCTAATAGATGTGCCAGTTCTTCAGTTGGCCTGGTGGTATTAAGATTGTCATGGGCCCGTCTGCTGCATCTGCAACGCCCACTCATCGGTAGCAGCATCTCTACCTTTTTTCTTTTCTTCAGAGGAGACCACTGGATCCTTCATCTCCTTCTGCGTAAAATCATCTCCCTTTTTCTGAACAAGGTAGTACAGTAAATCGCAATGATCCTAGATACACTTTCTGGTGAATATTGACCCATTGTTTGCTGCCTTTTTCCATTGTTGAGGCAGGGATGGTTTCATATCTCTCCTCAGCAGCACTTCACAGGGTCTGCATTTGGCATTAGCCAGAGTTCCTGTGTTTCTGTCCTGTCACCAATGAGCCAGCCCTATAGACCTAGGGACAGCATAAACACATTACAACATCTGTAGCTGGGTGAGGATGTAGACGTTGAGAGCTCCCTGGGTAATGTGTACACACCAGGAGGACTTGTTTTTCTATGATTACATAGCAGTTGCACATTCAGAAAGTGAAACTTCTTCCTGTTGCTGAATGCTGTTGACAGATCCAGGGAGCTCTCAACATCATACGCACATACAGTTACCCCTTTATTTGTGGAAACCCTGCTAAGGCAGCAAATCCCACATTTCTTACCTGCCAGGTTCTCTGGCTAAGTGTTGAGTTTTACAACATAATTTTGCCCCTTTGAAGAGGGCGTGTCACCTCCTGACTGCACTTCTGTGCCACTGACTTGCATATTCCATGTGTGGCCCCTGTAGAACCCTGCAAAAGAGCCTCTGGTGAAGAAGTTCCATGTTGCTGTTAATAGTAACACTGCTGAGTTTGGACTACCACTCTGCCCTAGTGGATGCAGCTCTTGGAAGTAATTTCCGGCCTTGACTCTAAGATGTCTGCAGATAGCTGGACGGCCTGCAATATATTTCATTTTACGCCAATGCATAATATCACACTGGCTCCTAGTTGTCAGTATCCTCTGTTACTTGCCCCTCAGCAGCTTCTCCTTGTTGATGTTCTGGCTGCTGCTCTGCTTGTCCCTGAACCGCCTCTGGCATTCCTCTTCAGCCACAAACTTCACTCTCTCCATAACTGACGCTTAGTAGCAGCAGTGTATACCATTGACAAGATGCACTGCAGAAATCCACCGAATATCCTTGAACACCTCCCAAACCCACAACTACTTCCATCTAGCAGGACGCGAGCAGCAGATACATATGAACACCACCACCTGTATGTTCCACTCCAAGCCACTCATCATCCTGATTTGAGAATATATTGTTGTTCCTTTACTGTCATTAGTTCAAAATCCTAGATTTCTCTCCAGTAGAGCTTTGTATGTCCACCAACAGGACATGGGCTGCATGGTTTAAGAAGATAGCTTACCACCACCTTCTCAAGGATAACAAAGCACAGATAATAAACAAAAACAGAAACTGGTTGAAAAAGCAGGACTTTCAGCATCTGTGGAGAGAAATCTGAGTTAATGTTTCAGGTCCAGTGACCCTTCTTCCAAATAGAAGGTACAGATAATAAATAAAAACTAAAAGAACTGCGGTTGCTGTAAGTCAGAAACAAAATCAAAAATTGCTGGAAAAGCTCAGCAGATCTGGCAGCATCTGTGGAGAGTAATAGAAGTTAATGTTTTGGGTCAAGTAACCCTTCCTCAGATCTGGCAGTTCTGATGAAGGGTCACTCAACCCAAAACCTTAACACTTCTTACTCTCCACAGATGCTGCCAGATCTGCTGAGCTATTCCAGCAATTTTTGGTTTTGGTACAGATAAAAAATGTTGGCTAAGGCAGTAATGTCCACATCCCATGAATCTTTTTTTTTAAAAGAAGTCCTGTAACATTGCTATCAGAGATCATGATTAATTTGTCCCAGCATAAGCATCTGGGAGATTTGAATTTCTTCGAACTTAATAACTCAGTTTCATCCAACTGCCAGGAAGATAATATTTGGCGTCCCTGGTCAATTTAGTTCCCCTGCCTTGTGCCCCAATCCAGGGAGCAGCCCAAAATTCCCCTCCTCTGCCCTATACCAGTAGAATCATAGAGATATACAGCATGGAAACAGACCCGTCAGTCCAACTCAGCCATGCCGACTGGGGGTCCTATATAAATCTAGTCCCATTTCAGCATTTGGCCCACATCTCTCTCAACCCTTCTTATTCCTTTACCTATCCAGATGCCTTTTAAATGTTGTAATTGTATCAGCCTCCTCCACTTCCTCTGGCAGCTCATTCCATACACAGCACCCCTGCCCCCAACACCACCCGCATGAAAAAGTTGCCCCTTAGGTCCCTTTTATATCTTTCCCCTCTCAACTTAAACCTATGCCCCCTACTTTTGGATTCCCCCTGCCCCTCACCCTGGGGAAAAGACCTTGCCTATTTACCCTATCTATGCCCCTCATGATTTTATAAATCTGAGGTCACCCCTCAGCATCTGACACTCCAAGGAAAATAGTCGCAGCCCATTCAGCCTCTCCCTATAGCTCAAACCCTCCAACCCTGGCAACATCCTTGTAAATCTTTTCTGAATCCTTTCAAGTCTCACAACATCCTTCCTTTTAGAGGGAAACAAGAATTGCACGCAATACTCAAAGTGGCCAAACCAATGTCCTAGAAGAATAATTAGGTGAAGTTACATGGTAGTTGGATTGTCCCAGACATGCTGAACAGGCATAGGAAGACTGTCCCATGCACTGTTATGTTGCCCAGATTCCATATCTTTTTAATCTGATTAACCCTCCAAATTCTTGTTCCCTCACACAATATCCTCCTGTTTTCTCTAGTCCCACACTGCTAGAATATTATACTACTACTTGCAGGTGGCCTACAACACCATTTAGAATGGGCATCTATATTAAATGTTCCAGAGATTGAAGATGGTTGGTTATGTGCTATAACCCTGGCAAAGTTATCTTTCTGTCACCAGTCATCAAATATTGTGTTACATCCTTGAGCTCAATTATAAACTCTTTTTATGTACACATTTCAACTTTTAGAATATTTTTTGAGTTATGTTTGGGTCAAATGTGATTGTTAATTGACAACTAAGTATGGGTTGCAGTGCAGTCATTGATTTCTTAGCATCACTAAATGCTTACATTGTGTGTCAAAACTTGACCATCCTAATATTGTACTGTGTGAAACAAAGAGCTCAATATTAGAAGGCTTGGGGGCAAAATTATGGAGCCAGTAGTGTAAGGTGGTGACCATTTCATAACAAAATGCGCAGCTATGTAGAATTTCATCATGTACACGCTGATGGGGCAATGGCTGCTAGGAACATACAATTGAAAAACTTAACTGAATGGATCCAGCCCTTCATTTACTTGTGCTTTTGTATGAAAATCTCTTGATCTCCAGAGAAAGAAAGGTAACTAACTCCAGTAAACCTTTAGGACAACCTCCAGTACACCTGGGATTTCTCTAATCTGTAAGGTCGATGGAACAGTATTACAATGGCATACCGAGAATGTGATGCTGGATGAGTAGCTTGATCCCCAGCAGCGTATAAAGCATCAACTATTAGTACAACTTGTTTAAGAATGGAACATTTATACATGCTACTTTCTAGCAGCCTTTCAATTGTTAAATATGCTGGTAGTTAAAAAAGCATTTTACTAATCCATTGTATCAGTTAAGGCTGTTTACTCTGTAATTGTCTTCGATTTCTGGGATCGCTATTAAATAAATAACTTGCTCGCAATTTTTGGGTCAAGATTTGTATCAAAATGACTTTTCGTCTCAAAAGCTAGTTAAATTTTTTGACAGCCATAATTCGATTTCAGAATTAGTAATTATCCTTCTGTTTACTTCTGCTTAAACTATTCAGTGCGGAAAATTAATATTTTAAAAATATTTTGGAGGCAGGGTTCACAACATTGCAGAGTATTCTGGAAGTTACTTTGCCTATCTTTGGATAAGATTGCATTTTGGTTGAAAGCAAAACAATTTATTGTGTATCTTGTGAGTTTGGGATAGCTAGGTTGATGTTAACCTTTTATTTTTCTTAACTTTCAAACAAAAAAACACACTCCTGGTTGACCAGATGGTTTGAGCTTACTGGGGGTCATTGAATTGATGGTGAATCTTTTCATTAAAGAATCCTGCACGTTCTTGTAGTTGTCAAAGGCGTAAGAAGGGTTATTGTAATTGCTTTTGTGATGTTCAATCCGGAAGTGAGGGTTCTACAAGATTGCTCTAAAGGTAACTTGATTGTGATCAGGTGAGAGTTGTGTAACAGTTCATGTGAAAGGTTTATGGCTCTGTGAAGCCAACTCTGTAGATGAATTCGGCTATAAAGCTAAGAGTCAACTTCTTCCTTTCGCCTGGTGAACAGTTGAATGCTTTTCTCAAACGTTGTCATGAACTTTAATTGGTACTCTATTGCACAAATGCTTTTTTCTCAATTATTACTCAATGAAATGAACAATATAGTTACTACAAATTTGTTACTGTATTTCACTTATTGACCAGAGGAAACTCCTGTTGTAATGAATATCATGTATTTGAAAATCTGAAATGAGTTAACCCATTTATTGGAGATTTATTTTCATCATATTATTGAAATTTCTGGTTCCATTATTTTGTGAATGCTGTTAGTGTTATTATATTCAGACAGATAAATGCACAATAAATACATGTTATTGGCGATGATTTAGTTATCCATTTAAATATTTGAGTTAACATCGGTCTAAAAATGAAGCTTGTCATTAACAGCTACTTCCAAATGTTTTATAAAAATAATTTTTTTAAGTAATGTTACTTTCTATCACCCTCTATAAAATTTAAACTAAGTAATATTCTTTCTCTTGAGAAATGGATATATTTTCACTTAAGACTTTCCTGATCTGCTCAAAGGGAATATTGTGATTATCATTGAGATAAGTTAAATTGCTTTAGCAGAGGCTGTATGTCTGAGAGATTTGAGAGAATATGCAATATAATGGAGAGCCGTTCATAAAGATATTCTTTTTGCATTAGTTGTGTATATTCACAATCCATACTTGTAGATAGCTTTTATATTTGGAAAACTTTTAATGTTCTTTCAAGATAACTGCTAAATTAATAATGTTTGCTTGCTATGATATGAGACCACGTCACCGTACACATTTCTAAAATTACATTGGAGCTTCAGTGTAAGGAAGAGGTTAGCTTGTTAACAGATCTAACTGTGTAGCATTTGCATGTCATAGCAGGCTGTCATTTGCAGTTCCCATTAGATGTGCTATATTTGACGATACTAATAAATGATGAAAAATGCCATCCTGCTTTACTTTTAATATAGGGTATGAATGTATATGAGATATGATGTAGTGTATTCTCAGTCTTAGTATTTTTTATTATATAAATATGGAGAGACATAACATTTCAAATTCATATTCTGTTGTAGCAATTCATTATGGTACAAGATACCTGGTGAATAAAGCAGTGTCAATCCATGTTCACTTTCATATAGGACAAGATTTAACTGCTACTTTCTAGTCCAATCTCAATCTCCCTGCTTAGCCAACTGTCATTTTTCTCCTCACCCTTCCATCAAGCTTCTTGTCTGCCACCATCCTTGTCATTTCTGCCAGTAACATGTTTGCCAAAATCTTTGCATTAAGGAAATCTTCACTGCCGCTGATCTTTTCCTACACCTGCACTCACCCAGTTTTCTCATCTTCAAATTCTCCATCTGTATTAGACCTTGTGCTGCACATTTAACTCCACCATTCAACTCCTGTTTGTCAACAAGTACAGTTTCTCCCAGTCCTGAATGTGTATTAACAAGATCATCATTTCTGTTTCTTTCTGCCCAGTTTGCTATCTATAGCCTCTACTCCCATTTTTGTTCTGCCCCTGGTGTACTGAATGCCTGTGTTTCTTTTTCCATGGTGCTGTTTATGGTACAAGAGCCACCTTTGCACTTTGTTTCCAGGTGATGGCTTGAGGCCATCAACAATCAACGTTGACTGGTTCTCTACTCTTTATATCGTTCTTCTCTTATTTTCCCCATTTCTGCTCCCTTACTTACACTCTAGTCTTACAATTCTTACTTCCCCTTCAACTAGAGGGTTCCATCACACTCTCTATCCTTACCTCTGACACCCAATGCAGAGATATCGTCGACTTTGTTTTACAAATTGAATATATATGCTTGACTGTTCAGGCCTCATTGACACTCATTTAACAACATTTTCATTTTTTTACATCACCAATCCATCTGCAAGCAATTAGTTTTGATGGAATTAAAATTACAAAAATCTCTCCACAAATGTATTTCTTTGAATATCACTAATCTTATTCCCAAGTTAATATATCCAATTGCTATGCACTGGGACAATGCTTGCCTAACATCTCACTTGTTAGTTCATCCACTCCTCCTTAAGTCTGTTCTTGATCTCTTGATATAATAGCACCCAGTTTTGTTTTCTTCAGTCTTCACATGTTTGGTTTTGACCAACTCTTCCACCATTCAAGTGCGTATTTTATTCACAGTTGTCTTTAACATAATCAAAACTCCCAAAATGCTTTACAGAGACATTATAAAACCAAATATGACACTGAGCTACATAATGCAATATCAGAACATGTGACTAAAAGCTATTTCAAAGAAATAGAAATGCCTTAAAGGAGGAGAACATATTAAAGAAGTTTGGGGAGGAAATTCTAAAGCAAAGGGCCCAGGAAGCTAAAGGCATGGTCCTCACTGCTGAAATATCAAAAATCAGATGCCTATCAAAGGCTAAAATTCAAAATACAAAGATGGTTTTTTGAAGCTTAAGCATTGCTTAGCAACCTGCGCTAACTTCTGATAAAACAAAGGATGAATGGGACTTGATGTGAATTAGGATATGGGTAGTAGTTAGATGACCTTCAGTTCACAGAAAGTAAAACATGGAGGTGTGACCAGGAATGCATTAGAACCATCTAGTCTAGAGGCAAGATATCACCACTACTCCAGATTCCAGGAATACTGCTATTTTGATAGTCTGACATCAAGTACTGAATTGATTAGAACTTATTTCATCTCTGCATCTGGAATAGTAAAAACCTCTCATTTGATGACACTACTTTTTGAATCTCCAAGTTATGATTCCATTTCCTTGCCCAGAATCGGATCTCTCAACCTTGTTGTTAACATCCAGCTGAATTCTCAATTCGTGTTTTATCTTTATAATTGGTGAAATTCTCAGTCATGCCTTTGCTATTTCCAGCCTTAATACTTGGACTATTCTATTCTCGAGATAAAAACAAATTAATGTACAATTCTGAAATTTGTATTCTTTGTGTATGAAAGCAATAATTCTTGTCCTCGCTTATCACTTTGTGTATTGGAAAATTATTTTAATCCTGGTCCTCAAATTCCAGAACTCAATAAAAATAGCCAGACCACTTGGTGTTGACCTTGGCACTGAAAATGACGATGGTTGTCTAAGAAAGAAAAACATAAATTGCTGGAAAATTTCAGGTTTGGCAGCATCTGTGGAGAGAAAGTCGAGTTAACGTTTTGGGTCCAGTGATCCTTCTTCAGAATTGATCGTAGCTTGGAAAAGGTTGGTAAATGTGATGAAGGTGGGATTGGACGGAGGGGAGTTGGAGGAAGGAGTAAACAATAGGTGGAGATGGAGCCCAGAGAGAGGCAAAAATGGTTGGGCAGACAAAGTAATGGGTAAAAGTCAGCCTGGGAGAAAGAAAAACGTTCGACTAATGGAGACCACTGGTGGCTCAAAATTGGTTGTTTGTGGTAGCAGCCCATGGGATGACAAAGCCTGGTGTGTGGGGATCTAAGCTCTTTTGACTCTGCAAAGATCTCTCTGTTAACATCGAAGGACTTGTACCAAAGTTGGGAGAGCTGTCTCACAGACTAGTCAAGCAATAGCCTGAAGCAATCCTAATCATGGAATTGTACCTGAGAGACAATATCTCATACGCCACCATCACTATTCTTGGGTATGTTCTGTCTCACTGGTCAGACAGACCCAGAAGAGGTAGCAGCACTGTGGTATACAGTCAAAAGGGAGTTGCCAAAAAAATCCTCAACATTGAAGTCTCATGGCATCAGGTCAAACATGGGCAAGGAAACCTCCCGTTGGTTACCAATGACCACAGCCCCCTCAGCTGATGAATCAGTCCTGCTCCATGTTGAATACCATTTAGAAAAGCACTAAGGGTGAGGGATTTCAATGTCGATCACCAAGAGTGGCTTAGCAGCAGCACTACTGACTGAGCTGAGTCAGAAAAGATGTAACTGTTTGACTGGGTCTGTGGCAGATGATGAAAGAATTAACAAGCGGAAAAACTTCTCTCTTATCCCCCACAATCTGCCTGCCGCATGACAGTATCAGTAAGAATGTCTCCACAAGGTTGTGCAGTGGTCAGTGTTCCGTCTTCACAAGAGGCATGACCATTTGTATTAAATGAGTTGGATTTCAAACAGAACTAAAAATACAAGACTAGAAATCCATGAGATGATTTGGGCCATCAATGGGACTAGAATTGTACTTGAACACAATCTGAAAACTCATGGCCAGGCATACGCCCCACCTCCCTCACCATGACTAACAAGTCAGGGGATCAACTCTGGTTCAATGAAGACTACAAAAGGGCATGCCAGGAGCAGCACCAGGCATACCTAAAACATTAAGTATCAACTATTGAAGTTACAACACCGGACTACTTGGGTGCCAAACAGCAAGAATAGCAAGTGATTTAACGACAACCAAATCAGATCTAAGCTGTGCAGTCCTTCCTCGTCCAATCACGAATGGTGGTGGACAATTAAACTCTCTGAAGGAGGCCAAATAAGTATACTCCATATATTAATGCAAGAGATAAGGCTGCAGCACTTGCAACAATCTTCAGCCAGAATTGCTAAGTGGACAATCTATCTTTACCTCGTCGAGGTTTCTAGCATCACACGCCAATTAATTCACCCCATGTGATATCAAGAAATGGCCGTAGGCATTGGATACTGCAAAGGCTATGGGCTCTGACAGTCTTCTGGCAATAATACTGATGAGCTGCGCTCCAGAATTTCTCATAATCCTAGCGAAGCTATTCCAGTACAGCTACAAAACTGACTTGGCATCTACCTGGCAATAGTCAAATACAAAAAAAGCAAGTCGAATCCAACACAGCCAATTACCACCCTTACAGTATACCCTTGATCATCACTAAAGTGATAAAGGTGTTCCCAAGCAGCACTTGTTCATTGATACGCAGTTTAGGCTCCAGTGGGCCATGCAGCTCCTGATATAGCCAATCATGGCCACATTGTGGTGGGCAGAGTGGAATCTACCATAGTGCTATGACATCAAACTGTGATGTCTTACCCAAACCTTTTCTTTGCTTCACCATTTTTGGCAACTTGCACTGTGCTATTAAATCCTGTAACTCCTGGCCTGAATTTTTTCAAACTGCTATTTATCTCCCTTTTGATTTTTTTTCAATTACTACGCCTGTACCAGAGAAGAAAGGGCTTTGTTTACATCTTTCATTAGTTGTAAATATGATGGTGAGGCCAGCATCTGTTGTCCATCCCTAATTGAACTGAGTGGGGTGCTAGACGATATGAGAAGGCAGCAAACCACGTTCACACTGGCCTACAACAATCGATAGTTTTTTGGCATCATTACTAGATAGCTGTCAAATATTAATTACCATTATTAATTAATAAATAATTATTCATTGCTACCATTGTGGAATTTGAACCCAAGTTCCTAAAGTATTGAGTGCTAGTCCAGTGACATCAGCTGTCCACCGTAGTATTGGGTATTAGTCTAGTGACATTAGCTCTCCACCATAGTAATGGGCATTGTTTCATCCTATTTGATGTATGTTCCACAGCACTAAAGAGAAACAGATGAAGGCATGCTGTTAAGTGTCTTTCATGGATATTTCATGATACTGAAGTTATATCTATTTTGTATCACATTTAGAGTGTATTCGAGCAGAAAGTTGATCAATGCCTCCAACTCCTTTTTTATATTTGAAGCATAAATTTTTATGGCTCTCGATGTACTGCAAAGTTAATTTGAAAGTAATAATTTGGGTCGGACCTCTGGTTACATAAAATCAACTGGTTCTAATTCAGCAAAAATGAACATAGTTTCATAAAATCAATTAATTCTAAATAAGCCAAAATTGAGTGTATTTTAAGAGTGAAAAATCATATGATCTACTAAATTTTTTCCATTCTGTATTTTTGAGTATACCCAGAACAACATAATTATGATTGTCATTCTGCATCAAGCTAATAGCCTGAGGAATAGCAGCCTGGATGCACTCTTTGCTCGATTACAACCAGGCTTGGCTCCTGGTGTGCCATCTGTTGCAAAAGTTATTGTTACTCTACTTCAATATAGCCCAGCTGCTGGCCCTGCAGCATCTTTAACTCCTTTTCTCATTTTCTTTTGGATGGAAGCTGTCTTCCTAAAGATGGCAATGATGTTCCAACAGCTTGTCAGAGCCACAAGGCTCAAGTTATTTTCCCTTTCTCTCAGATATGATGGTTGCAGTATTACTAAGGAAAAGAGGAAAATGACCAAAGAATTCAAATTGCAAATCCATGTATAGATTTGCATACTGATTATATTTTGGTTCCTGTAAATGCTTCAGTGCTTCAAGCTTGATAATGGGTAGGGATCCTCTCTATTAATACTGTGTGCTGGAACCTGTTGAATAAAAGTATTCATAGGTGGGCACAGGATTGGAGGATGATGGCAGAACATTATTATAGGGTTTATAATCAAGGAATATTTTAGAATGAATACGCTGGCCAACTGGGGAATTGGCAAGATTCAACTTGATATATCTATTCCAGGGAAGTTGGCATTGTCTCGGAAATCAAAAGAGAAAGAAGGCAGGTTGGACGTATCTAATCTCTAAACACTGTCGGCTCATTTAGTTGGAAACAACTGCATATGGAGACAGCACTGTTTTGTCTAAAATGTTGTATTATGGATATAAGCTTTATCCCAGATCTTGTTTTGTTCAGGTAGCTCACATTGGTTTTATATAGTACAATATTACAGTAATAAATTTGTTTTTAGATGTTTGAGAAATCATTAAAGTAGTGCAACTCATTTTTCATGTTATGCTTACCCCAGCAGATGCCAGTCCAGACCCTGGACTTAACCTGAAACCTTCACGGTAAATAGAGCAGGCTTTTCCCAAGTCAATTTATTGATCTGCCAAATGATTCACCTACCAACTTCATTGGTTATATACAGAAATACCTTTGCTACTAGGTACACTGACTGTGTAACTTTGTAATGTTGAATCAGGTTTGTACATTGTGAGCTTGTTTAATTGACCTGGCAGCAATTTTCATTGCTTGGAACACATCAGCAGTAAACTTGCCAGTTTGCTGGGGGCAGAAACCTGTAGCTGGTTAGGCTTCAGTTCCAAATTCCTTTTGGTGGGCAATGCTATTATCTTTTTAAGGCAGCTGTCATCCACTGTGATTATTTCACTTTGGAGCCATACAAAGTCTCAATTGATCTCTGATTTTAAATGCTGCACGTTCCACTAAATAAATAGAGTTTTTATTATACCACTTGTTTCCCACAGTATTTACCTAAAACAGTTAGGAAATAAACACTGAAAACCTCATCACACTCATAAAGCCTCCTTGTTTAAATTAGAAAAACTTCAAGGCTTGCTGTCGTTAAAGCAGGCAATGACTGCAGTTGATTGTAAACTATTTCAATCTGTTATTGTTGAAGAGACAATAAATTATTTCCAGCTGCAAACACTTGTGGCCACAATTTATTTATTGTTGTGAAGAAAATAAGGCAGCAGGATCTCAGTGTACTAGAAACAAAGTGTCAGAGGGTAGATAGTCCCCTGTGGTTGTCCTGACAGGTGCTATCAATAAAGGGAGAGGTGGCCTTGAATTTCTTTGCCTGGGCTGTTCCTGGCACCATTTTGCCACTAGCCTACACAAGAATAGAGGGGCTGAAATAGGGAAAGTGCAGCCAAGTAGCTTGGGGCCTGAAGACCACCATACCAGTGACCAGCCTTTTCTTTTATCTGTCTGCCCTGGATTTTTGCATTTCAGAGGTGTCCCGTCACAAGGCCCAATGCCAGTTTTTATTTTGGATGCAACTCTGCTTGGAAACAGGCAACCTAGTTTTCAGTCCTTTCATGATCAGAATTGTGCTGGACCTGGGCCAACTCCTCCAGGTACAGGAATAGTGGCATAAGTTTGTAGAAGCCTAGAAAACTTGTGTAAGCAGCACTGTGGTAATGGCAATCTGACAATTAAGGGGTTCTACCCTTAGTTTAGCTTTGCATCTAAGAGCTATGAATTAGAATAAGAACTGGATTCCAGCCTCCAGGAAGCCCAGCACAGACGCCTGAGCTCAAGGTGAAGCTCCAAGCAGACTCCCAGCCTCAAAGAAACTCAGCACAGACTCCTGGGCTTGAGGTGAAGCTCAGTGTGGACTCAGTTGCTTTAGAAAGACTTTAATGCTGAACTTTTACATTTGTTTCTTTATTTTTCTAATTTATGCCTAAGATTTTGTACCTAGGTATCTTTGTACCTAAGATGGCACTGGAAATAGCAACTTTGTGCACTTTTCACTTTACTTGTGTATCCCTATACTTGAGTACATGTGACAATAAACCTAATTCTTGAAAAAAGCACATGCTTACACTGACACTGAATATACACAGAACTACAATCTTTTATTTAGAGATAAGTGTGGAGCTAGAGGAACACCGGCCTGGCAACATCAGAGGAACAGAAAAGTTGGGGCATTTCTGCAGAAGGGTCCTGACCCGAAACGTGAACATTCCTACTCCCCTGCTGCCTGGCCTGCTGTTTTCCTCCAGCTCCACACTGTGTTATCTTTGACTCTAGCATCAGCAGTTCTTACTATCTCCTGAGTCTCCTATTTAGACATGTCTAAGAAAACGTGCCATTGCTGAATTTGACTCCCACAGGAAACTATCAATCAACTTCAGCCAGATTATCCCAAAATGGTTTTAGAAAGAAATTTGCTCTCCTTACCTGGTGTGATCTGCATATGACTCTGCACCCCCCCCCCCACCCCAGCCAGTGATTCACTCTTAACTGCTATCTGAAATTAGCCCCCGGCAGCAACATTCACATCCCATGAAAGAAGACTCAAAGACTGGTTTCAGTGTAGGGATTGTTACATTGATGTCTGCCGAGCTCTTTTGAACTTTAATGTGACAGGTTACTTCCAGAAAGCACTGATGTTTTCTGTCGCATCTACTTACAGCATTCTTTGCCAATAGCATAATTTTGTAACATTTCCTTCAGAAAGCAGCTAGCTGCAGGAAACAGGCCTGAGCATGAGGGATATTTTGGGATTCACACAAGCGCAGCGTGCCTTGGTTTACAATTGCAGCCATATTACCCAAGCCCAAGTAAAGCATCATCCGTTAAGAGAAAAGACCATCATCCCATTCTCTTCTTCAAGGAAGATGGTCTGTGCCCACTGAAATGGAATCCAGTTTGAGTACTCAACTTCAAACCAAGCAATATGCAAATTGGGAGACATTTTACGGAGGAGCCTCATAAGAATTTATTGTTTGCTGCAATCCCTAGAACTGTTACAATTCCAAGAAATGTAATAATTGAATAATCAGGTAAAGAAAATCAGCAAGAAACTGAAGATTGAGACTGCAAAAGTGAGCTGCTTCACTGTTTGCTATCAGCATCAGACAAGATCTTATTTACTGAAGATCTTTACATCAGTATAAAACGTTTGAACTTGGAATCTTGTTCTAAGAATAAGCCATGTCAAGAGGATCCTGAAATAGGAATTTTCTCCATTCAAACAGCAGTACACAAATTCATGGCCTGAAAACTCCATGTTTAGAGGTACAGTAGTCTCAAAACAATATGACAGTGTTCTTGAGTGGATTCTTCCACTTCGACAGATCAGCATTCAGTAAGCAGACGAGTTATTTTCTGTTTAGATCGATGCTGTCTTGTCTGCAATGTTACTCCAAATCTTGATTTGTGGATTTGATGTGATTATTATTTATGAAGTCACTGTTGGGAGAACTAGGAGAAAGCATGGCTTTGTGATGTGCTTGCCTGTCCTGTGGAGACTTCACTGCTCTCCTCACATATTGAAATTGAATGATTAATGCCAGAGACTTTTCCATTTGAATCTGTTCAGATTGGTTTGGTTTTATCCCTCTGTGTAATGGCCGGCAGCTTGCCAGCTCTGAGATTGTCTTTGTCTTTGTGTCTGGGTTTGTCATATTCTATGGTCCAAGTTGTCATGCTCACCTGCCTGTAGAATAGTACCTTTTTGGGATGCAGGAATCCTCTATGAAAACGACATAACTGACCCAGAAAGCTGAGCTGTGATAGGTATTTTGTTAATGCCAGGTATGCCTGCAAGAACTTGGTGTTAGGATTTTCTCTCACCTCTTGTTATATGCAAATCACTGTACAAAACACCTCAATTTTTCCATTATTAATTCTGACACCTATTCTCCGTAGAACCATTATTTACTTTGCTAGCTCTGACTTTTGTTTTTTTTTCTATTCTGCCCAGTCTTTTGACTTGCCACCTACCTTTGTGCAATTATAAGCTTTTTCTTTAAATTTGGTCTAAATCTTTAATTGTTTTGGTTAACCATGGACGGTGGACTCCTGCCTTGGAATTTCACCACCTTGTTGGAATGCACCCATCCTGAGTAGCACCTATCTTGTGTATTCTGAAATATTCTGTTAAATGGCTGCCATTGTAACTGTATTGACCCATCTTTTAACCTAATTTTTCAGTTTACTTTAGCCAGCTCTGCTTTCATGCTTCATTATAGCTCTTATCTCAGTAAAACAGTCTTTCACCTACATGACATGCTAGCAAACTGAATGAATCATAGATGCTTGAATTTTACAATCATATTTATTGTCTTTGTCACTTAAACCCCACAGTTTTGATTTCTGTCACTACTACAAATATTAGTAGCCTTCACGACAAATCGATGTGAAAAGGATGTGGATTGAAAAGAGGATTATAGGATGGATAACATCCAGCTCATTGGGTGTGTAATGCTGCATAGGTGCTTGAATCCTTGGTATACTCCTAGTTTGTCCCAAGCTACAGAGGGGAGTGACAATGAAGTAAACTAAGAATCTGACCTTGCATTGTATGGAAAATTTAATGTCTAGTTGGAGACTTTTAAGCAGTATTAGTCCCACTAATACTTCATCATAATTCCTATCATTACTGCATTATTTGAAAGATGTTCCCTGCCATTCTATCAAGACAGTCTATCATATTCAATTACCTTTAAGCTTCATTACTAGCTTAATCAGATATTTTTGATTATAACTAGTGTTTTGCCAAAATCTCATTGTCAGGAATTTTGTGTTGTTCTGACAGGTCTAGTAATGAAGGATTTCCCACTTTGAGGATACCTAAAACAGTAGACAAGATAATAGAACTTCTGAATTTCAGTTTAGTTTCATTCATAAAATGTGGGTGTTACTGGGAAAGCCAGGATTTATTGTCCATCTTCTAATTCCCGTATGAAAGTGGTTGTGAGCCGCATGAACATTGTTGTCTGTGTGGTAAAGTTGTCCCACAGTAATGGGACTGGACATGCCCAGGGCTGATGGAGGAGTCTACAAGTTATATTGTAGCTTTTCCAGGCTGTGGCTGGCTCTCCCAATATTAACAATTGCACAATATACTAATTATGGCAAATGTCATTTTGACACATGTTCAGAGACACCGAATCATATCAATATTGTGGGGAAGAAGTAAATAGCTGAGTAGTTAATGGTGAACCAATTGATGGAGCAATATTTGGATTTTCAAGTCATTCAAAGAAATGCCATAATGTTAATATGCAAGATCAGGGCTCATGAAGTTAGGAGTAAAATATTCGTATCGATTGAGGATTGTTCAATAAACAGGAAACAATTTAAGTCATTCTCAATTGATGTTTTGCTTACACCATTTATTTCCTCCCCCCACCCACCTCGCCATGCCTAGGTTGAATAGGTTTGCTTAGCCATTTTCTGCTAATAACACCTACTCTTCATTTATGTCACTCCTCTACTACTGTTAGCACTATTTTCCTCTGGGCACCTTTTGCTTCTGTTCCACTTATTCTTTCTCCCTCTTTTCCAATAGCATAAGGACCATCACTTTTCCACCTCTTCTGCTCCAAAGAATAAACAAATTGGACTTGGAAATGTTGAAACTGATTTTCTCTCTCCCCAGATGCTACTGGACCTGTTGAGTTACTCCAGTATGTTGTTTTTATTTTAGCAGTTTTTTTTTTTTGGATTTCTTTAGTCAAGGGAACAGAGAACACTCCGCCAATACATTCAAGACAGAGACCAATTGATTTTGGCTGGGTTAGATTACCAGGATAGGGTAGGAAAATGGATGTGAGATAAAAGATCAGCCAGATGGAAGAGTAGGGAAGCAGGCTCAGGAACTGTACAAATTCCACCCATTTCTATCTCTAATCTCCTGAAGTATAGTCTGGCAGGCATTCACAAATGAATGTCAGATGCCAGTCTGATACATGAAATGTTCAAATTTGACAAAACCTAGCAAACAGTAAAGTCTTTTTACAACGTGAAACATTTCAGATTCTCATCACTTGTGCAGAATGCTGAGCAGTGTATCGTTGGTACCTTGGGTTACGAAAATTCGATAATAACATTGTGAAATGGGGTGAAAAAAATGATCAGAACTCAAGTCATGAAAACCAGTGACATGGTAGTTATTTTCTTGATCCTGTCAAGCCCCTAATAAGATGGGCAAAGAGTGCATGCTTTTGAGTTGAAGATGCATGATTGTTAGAAGATTAAAAATAGTATGTGGAACGTATACCTGAAAGAGATGTTAGATCCTTTACATTTTTTTAAAACAAAAGGTCTGACATCAGTTGAAGTCAACTCTTCCCCCATTGGTGCCTTAGAGACCTATCAATCTACAAGGTAAATATTTGAAAATGTATTAAACTGACTGGAGCAAGGAACATTTCACCACTACCTGACCTCTCATTGAAAGAAAGCATTCTGATACTTATTGATGCCACAGTGTAACAGTCAAGGAATTACAATTGTGGATGAAATAGAGCATCTTTTTACTCTATTCACTGTTCAACTTCCCAAAAAAAAAGCTTCTGGTGCTGCCTAGCAATCTGGCCAAGATTGCTAGGCAGCAATAAAGAGAGCTTGAGATGAATATTGTACAACGCTGTGGTTTGAACAAGAACTGAAATACCAATGTTCCACAAATAATACTGAGCAGCTGTGTCAATTCAATTTCAAAAATAACCTCCATGGGTTGCTGAAAGAATCTGTCCATTCATCTGCACCCTTTGTAAGTGAGCTTTTCCATTTTTCTAAAAACAAAAGATTCATAGAATCCCTCCACTGTGGAAACAGGCCATTCGGCCAAATATACCCATACCAACCCTCTGAAGAGCATTCTAACCAGACCCATCCCCCTACACTTTCCTTCTAAACCTGCATTTCCCATGATCAAGCCACTTAACCTGCACATCTTTGGACTGTGGGAAGAAACCAGAGCACCCATTGGAAACCTATGCAGACGTGGGTAGAATGTGCATACTCCATACAGACAGTCACCTGAAGGCAGAATCGTCCCGGGTCCCTGGCACTGTGAGGCAGCAGTGCTAACCACTGAGCCACCTACTCTTCGAAATCCAGTTATAACATGTTGCAAAAAATGGTATTAAAAGGTATAAATTGGATTTTCAGTGTGTCTCCATTTGTTGGAACTTAGCTAATAGCCCTTCAGTATCTATAATTCTTAATCTATTTAATGAAACATAAATGTATGTCAATCCTAATTTTTAGCAGCAGAGACAAATCTTGCCTTTAACTACATTTGAGAAATACTAATTTCACTTGTCATTAAATGGCAAATGAATGCAAGGAAGCATGAAGTTTTTAAAAATGTTTGTAGAACTATTTCTGGAAAAAAGATCATTTGTGTAAGAGGTTTCTTGTAGTATGAATATTTTTACATAATAAGGAACGGGTAAAGGCCAATTAATGCAACATTGGTAGCTCCTTGCAAATTCTTAACCACTGTGGACTTGCCTCCATTTATTTAATTTCCTGGAGGCAGTATCTACATTAATATTGTTTTATCTGTAAATTTAATTATCAAAGCATAGCAGTTTTTAGTTGCTCCCATCAATGACTCTTGTCCTACCGCCCACTTCGAAATAGCTTTCCTCACCAGTTGTATTATGGTGAATATTACATTTATAATTGTAATTTCCTGTCCTATGCCCACATAGGTAATTGCCCACTTCCAGTTGAAGGAATTATTGCAATATCAGCTGTTTTAACTGACTCTGTTCCATTTGCGGTGTATGATGTGTTTGTGGGGGCATTGATTGTTGTGGGCCTGAAGTGGACTGGAGAAAGAACAGCTAAGGCCCAAGGATACATTTCATTGATTTCATTCAGTTGTATTTGGAAATGAATCGGGCAATTATTACAGCTATGTCATCATGTACCATTTCTGAATGATCTGAAATATCTATTAAATAAGGCACTTTTACTATAAAAAGCAACCATTCTAGTAGTACCCTTAGATTAATAAAATAAATTAGTAAGCTAGAAAAATAGGGGAAATGTTAATAAATTGAAACATCTACTAATTGCTAATGTTGACGTTTTAAAACAAAACTCAAATGGTTTGAGGCATTTTTTAAAATTTAAAATAATATGCTATATTCAGTGGGCACAAGATGCCTTTCCATATGAAATCGACCTGAAAAGCCAGCTGATTTTAAAAAAAAATTAAAATACGGTCTTTTGAGTCTGCTGCTGATTCAATATAATCTTGACTGATATTCTTTCTCAATTCCACTTAACAGCCTGTTCTCCATATCCTTTAATTCTCACAGAGATTAAAAGTCTATTAATTTCTGCTTTTATGGTGCATCCACAGTGCTTTGGTGCAGAGCGTTCCAAAGAGTCACAAGTTGGTGAAGAGATTTTTCTTTAATATTAGTCCTGAATGATCAATTTTTATCCTGAAGCTGTGCCAGATGTTATGGGCACACAACTGAGAAAGCAGTATATCCTGCCAAGCCCCTTCAGGATCTTGTTTCTCAGTGGGGTTACTTCCCATTCTTCTAACTTGAGAAAATATAGGCCCAATTTATTCAGCCTGTCATTATGGGACACCCTTCTAAAATGTTGTTTATTTGCTACCATTCTAGTCTAGTTACCTGATCAACCTTAGCCAACTCTCACCATAAACCTGTGTAATTAGCTTTGTCTAACTTTAAAATTCTTCTTTTGGACTTGGATATGTTGTATGCAAGTATGATGTGGAATTTAATTCTATATGATCAGTCTCCCAAACTCCCCACAGGACTTTAGCTAAGAGATTACTAATTATGGCAGTAATCATTACCTTATAATAAATCCGAAATAGCTCTGTCCTAATTTCCAGTATTTTTAATGATAGTTCTATGAAGCTAAGAGAGATTGAGAAGATGAATTTGTGATTGAAATGGTCCAGTCTTTGTGTAAATTAAAGCTTCCCCTCCCCTGTTCCTGATCCCAACCACACCCTGCCTTGCCATAATTATTGCATTACCTTTGCTACAAACACCAATTGTTTCTTTCTTAATGCTTTATTCATCAGTAAACGAGCGGACTGATGAACTACCCGTGCCAGTGTATTCCAACACATGAGAAAAATCATTCTGAGCCATGGCAGATCAGGCATCATTAAGCTCACTTGCCATCGCACTTTGGGCTAATATACACCACTGCAGTTATGAGTCAGGTGGATTTCAATACATGTGTGTGCAGGGAATGATTAATATTTATTCATTTAAAGTGATTGAGTACTATTAGTCCCTGTTTCTGTACTAAATTCACTGATATGGAATGTCTGCTATGGCTCCATTGGTAGCACTTATCTCTTTAGTTAAAACATTGACCAATCTAGACTGACACTCAAGCTGCTGGAGAATGGGGTTTGGCTGCGTGGCTTATCTTCCAGCTAGTGCAGATATGATGGGCAGAGCGGTCTTCTGTGCTGTAAATTTTTCTAAGTTTTCTGAATATTCTAAATATCTGGACAGGAGGGATGCACCTGAAAGCTGGGGAAGGAGCAGTCATCAATAGCTTCTTTAGGGAGCAAGCATGGAGACCATGGATTGAATGGCCTTCTTTGCTGTCGAAATTCTATGATTCCGTCCGGAGATCTCATCTTTCAGATGAGAAGCATAAACTGAGGTCCATCTGTTGTCTTAAGTGGATGTAATAAATGCCATGGCGATGTTTTGAAGGAAAGCACAGGAGCAATCCTGCCCTCTAGGCTAATATTGATCACTTAGTGAATATCAAAGAGTAATGAGTATCTGGTCTTTGCTGTGTGCGAGTTGGTTGCTGCATTTTCTGTATTACAGTAATGACTTCAGCCGGTGAAGTGTGTTTTGAATAGTGAAGCACTTTGTGATGTGAATGGGAACGTGAATGATCCAAATAGGAGTGCACATTCTTATTTTTATTTAAACTGTTGTGCTGTAATATAACTGAATTCTTAAATTAATTGTTTGCACATTGTATTTGTGAAGATACAGCAGTTGAAATGGAATTACAGAGGAATACGCTTACTACAACAAAAAAATGCCTGAGGTGTTCGAACTCCTGGGATTCTATTAAATCTGTTAGACTGGTTTTGTACCTAATTAGTTGCTTGATGGGAAACTTGCCCGCTTTTTTCAAGTGCAGTTTTTGAGCCCTCCAAAGGTTTACTTAAAGCAGAATGCAAATCTTAAGGGGTGATATATTTCATTTCTTCTGGTTCTTTCTGGCAACTGCATGAAAAGAGGGCAAGAACAATGAGATATCAGCAAGATCTCAGACACTCAATCCTCCCAGCAATATGATCTGCTGCAAGATGCACTTGATCTTACAAGAATGGCAAGGGAGAATCAAATTCTGCATTTCACAGAGCTCTAAAATATAGGGCAACAGTCCTTCACTCCCCTCCCCTAAGATGATCTCTTTGAGATGACTACTGGGTGAGCTGTAAATTAGTAGATGTGGATGATATTTCCCAGGAGCAGTCTGGATGAGACAGTTGTAAACATTAAAGACAAAGATGGTGCCTTTAGCAGCTAATGCCAAAGTGCAGAATGTGGGTCCAATTCGACCAGGAGCCACTGTAACAGCCTGCCTGGTGACGTTCAGCCTCCTCTTTCCAGTTCAGAGATTTGTGCAGGAAACTGGCAACCTACACAGCCTGAGAGTTGGGTTAGGCCTTCAGCTGTGCTTTAATACATCTGCCAGCTGCTCATTCTAGCCTTGAAGAAGCAGCTGCTGTTCCTCTTCCTCTTCCTCACTGTTCCACCCTCCAAAGCAATGAAATAAAAATGACATCCATGAATAGCAGAGTGTGTTTAATCAGGGTGAGTGCAACAAAACTAAATCAGAAACAATTAACCTACAATCTGTCCAATTCTTTGTATGTCGATTATGCATAACAGACATAGATCCTTATGAGCTGAGTGCTTGCAGCTGAGTGCTCTCGTTGTCACTGGAAGCACTATTTTAGACCTGAATTCTGCAGAAGAGCCAATCAAGCATTAAGTTTGTTTCTGTCTCTGCAGATACTGCCAGACTTGCAGAGTTTCTCCATCACTTTCCTTTTTTTTTAAATTTCCTATCTCTAGCACCTGCTGTACTTTTGTTTTTATTTTAGATCTGTTGTGAAAACAAATCTGTGGAGTTTTGTTCAATGGGTTGCTCTCTGGGAAGAATGTGACTGCCCCATTTAAAATTCAGTCTTAATCCAAGTTTTGGTATAGGATTTTTGATTATGCTTTTACCATAAATGTCAGTCTTCAGGTTCAAATAGAAGTAAGGTGTTTCAGGTGGAAATGGGGCAGTAAGACCTACTTTTGGTGCTTCTGCGGCCAATCACCTTTTCCTACCTGTTGGGTTGGCAAAAATGTGCTTCAATTTTTGTTTGGGGCTGGGATTTCTAAAATTGCACCAAATAATGAGTTATAGTATGCAGTTTGAATTTTCTTTCAAATATGAGATGTATTTTCGTGCTTCATTAGCCTTCCAGTAACTGCTGACCAAAGGCTTTCACCAAGCATTTATACTCCAATTCACATAATTATGGGCACCCATTTTTTATATTATTCTGCCAAGAGTGCCATGTTGAGGTTCATGTTTTATTCCTAAAGCATCTGTTTCACTTTTACATAAAGGTTTTTTGAATATTATGGAAATTGATGTGAAGAATTTGTTACCTGTCTACCACTGAGCAGTATTTCTATCCAAACTGCATTTTTAAATTACTTGTTCTGGTCCTCAGTATTCCATTTATTTCCCAAATAACTTCAGTTTTCATTGGATTCTTTTTCTCCCATCCATGTACTTCCTTTCTTTTTGCCTTTTCCTTTAGTTCAGTTAAAGTCATGAGATTATTCTAATACTCCTGGCTCTCTCAGCTGTTCATTACATATGATCGTTCTCACAATTCTGTTTTGCGTTTGTGTATTTTTAATAACATTATGTATTTTCTTTCTGACCTATTGCAGATTTATTTTTGTTTGTTTTATCTTCTTTTGTCAGTCTATATCTGAATGCTCCCCTCAGTGTATTCTTCAACAAAATACATACTTGTTCTGGCATGGTGCATCCTTAATATTCTTGTAACCCTTCTCAAAGACCTAAAAATTGACTTTTTCTCCCCCCCCACAAAGCCAACAGTAGGCTAGTTAAATGTGATGCAGTAGCTGCAGTGTATATGGACTTTCAGAAGGTGTTTGAATATGTTTCAAGAGGGTAGTTAAAATACTTGGATAAATGGTAGAAGAAATATAAGAGCAGATATAGAATGTTGGTTGAGAGACGAGAAATAAAGATTTTTTGCTGAAGAAAATTATATTGTGTTGAAGCTTTTCTCCATGTACTCTTGAGAACAATTCACATGAAATACTAAAGCAAGCAGAAAATATAAATATAATTTAATAGATTTAAATGTAAAGACAAACCTACAACACAACGTAGTACAGAACATGAGTATTCAAACAATGAAGTATGGATTAGGTTAATAGGTATTGTATGGACTTGGGAATCTTGGAATGTGTGTCCCAGAGGCTTGTGGTGCTCCAGTTTTTGTCATGTGTACATAAATAACTTTGACTTGATTGAATAGAATACAATATTTCAAGTGTTCAGATGACACAAAAGTAGAAGTTTTGGCAAATAATGAAAAGGGTCCTAAATCTTTAGGAACATGGGTTTGAGTTAGGAATGCAATTTAATATAGATAAGTGAGACAGCTTTTTATGAGCCAAAAATTAATTTCTTAATTTAGATCATTGCTGGAGCATAGAAGTGGTTGAAACAGAAGTCATCCCATTGTTTTTAGATTAAATCCTCATTCCCTCTTGAAGAGGGACAATATAGAAAACCAGAGAGAACGCATCAGTCGGATTAGTTATGGAATGCAAAGAGCCATGGATGCACTAGATCCTTCCTGCCATAACTTATTACCTGCAGCTCGTCTAAAGTATACCGTCTACAGTTTTGTCTCTAGCTTTAGATATTATGAGGTTACAATTCATAAATAGATATTGTGGAAACTCGAGCATTTATTTGATTCCAGTTGTAGTTTCTAGTGACTTACTAATTACCATAACTTCTATGTCAACTAACCTGATTCTCTAAATCTATTTGTTTTTCATGTATTAATTATCTGTACTTACCCTTTTCTTCAATTGATTTTGTTCTGTTTATTTTTGGTGACTTAGAAAAATGAATACTGAAAATCAATGAAATTTTTTCTAACAATAGTTACAGTATTAGTTGAATGGTAAAATCCAGAGGGTAATGGTATGGAAGTCGTCACCTGCTTGGGAGAATATTACCAGTGAGATTCCACAGTCTCTTGGTCTTGGACCTCTCTTAGTAAATATCTTTTGTAAGTGATATGTAGCAAGGAATCACAAATGCTGTGGCTACATTTATGGATGAGAAGAAACTGATACAATTAGTGAACAACTCTATCATTATATCTTGTGCTTAGCAGCAATACAGGATGTGATTTAGGTAGATGATGGCCTAATTTTATCCAGCAATTCTTTAGTTCCTGTGTGATTCTGCTGGTCATGTTAATTTCCACCAACAATTTATTGCCTAAGCAGCATATCTATTTATCTGAGCTAGCAGTTGATAACTGATTATAATTAATATTCATTACCATCCACTTTCTATCTGGTTTCTCCAATTCTGCAACCATTTTTAATCATTTGGTGCTATACCATCTTTTACCAGTAATAAGGCGCTAAATCTTCATTGGTTTATCTTTCAAAATTGCTGTTTTGTCTTTGCTCAGTTGTCTCGTGTACTTGATTCTTGGTATTTTGCTGTGACGACCCACCTATGTATTTGCTTTTGTGTGAAGTCCCTTCAAGAACAAAAAAACATGGGAAGTATGTTGAAAATGGCTTGATTTCCCTCCTATTACATCATTAGGCTCCAAGAAATGCCCATGTGACCAGCTGTTTGAGGATGAACAGGCTAAGAAGCAAAGGATAAATAAAAAAGCTAATTACATTGGGGTTGGATCAGCATATGGGTTCTGCGTGTCAATTCAGAAAATAGGTAATTGGAAAAAACAGAAAATTGAACAAAGCTCTCTTGAGAATGCATTAGAGAACTTTCTCTGGGGGGTTCAGTCCTATCAGAACTCATGAAATCTGAATGAGAGAGTATTCATAGTCACACACCTTGGTGATAACCACGGGCCTTTCAGTAAGTGTTTGGTCGAGTGAGGTTCATTGCACACAGTACACTATGGCTTGCAAAGATTTTCTTCTACAATCTTCCACCCTTCACCACATGGCCATGCTAAATTATCCATAGTTTGCAGGAATATGTAGATTAGGTACATTAGCCATGGGAAATGCAGGATAGGGTAAGGGGATGCTCTTCGGAAAGTCTATGTGGACTTGTTGGGCTGAATGGCCCGTTTCCACACTCTGGGAATTCTATCATTACTTATGCAAGCAGGCTGTTTGGCATCTTCTTGTGCGGTCATGAGGCCAGGGAAGAAGACGGGCCCATCTGCCCATCACTTCAGATGTTGCGATTCAGGAGTTGCCCCTTGCTCGGTGGCACTCCCTCATTATCTCTAAGGGCACATTCCCAAAAGCAAAGATTACTCCACAAATAGAGATCTGGAAGGTTCTGGTAGATGGGATGGTGAAAAGGAGGGCAATCCTTTTCAGAAGACTGCTAAATGAGGCCGCACCATCAGACACAGTCAGCCTGGACACACAGGAACTGCCGGAGTCAGTGCTGTTGCAGGATTAAAAGGAACACAACAGTGCAGGAACAAGGTTTATGCTCTTCTGTGTTCTGGAAGAGCATCTTTTCTGTGCTATCTCACTCTAACTCCAGCACGATGCACATTTTGTCAGGGCTCGTGGATGATAACACACACTATTGCATGTATCATGTCCATTCTACAGCTCTCAGCTACCTCATCCTTCCAAGCTACTAACTTTTCTTGCCCTCAACACTTCCTACTCACTCACTGGCCACCACCTCTCATGCTCCTGCAGTGCCCCTAATATCACTCATCCGTTTCCAGCATAGTCAATCACTCTCTTCGTCTCATTCCAAGAACAGTTGGCCCACTCCCAGACTGTGTCCTAAGCACCCTGACTGATGGGCCTGGACATCCTGGAATGGTTGCACTTGACCTTCAGGACTGACTGTGACCAAATCCCTGGACTGCAAAGATACAAATTCCTGGATTTTTCTGGGATAAAGCTCCTGACTTACCATGGCCACCATCTGGACCGGAATTGAAGGAGCTTCTTGACTGACTGAGGTGGCATTGCTGACTGCATATGTTTCTCGTCGGTCCTAATAAGGACTGGTCCCCTTTGATATTCAGACAAGGCTATTTGTTTGAAGCACATGTAGTCTGTTTGCCACATCAGCTGCTGGCACATGCTGCAGATATGATGTTGCTGGAGCCTAGTGCCCTACACTGAATGTTCACCATCTCAACTACTAAGTACTCCCACAGTGACAGGCTGCCTGCCTGTCTCTGTGTTTAAAAAAAACACAGGCCACAGAGGTTGACAGCCTCCAAGTAAGTACAAAGTGAGTAAGTGCGAAGAAGTCAGCTAAAAGCCATACAATTCCAGCAGTGATGTGTTGTTGAGTACAAAATGAGCTGACAGAAGCATTCAAATCGTAGGTATCCTCGAGCTCCAAATAAAAATGCAGAAAGCTGAAATGATTTGTGAATTGGTCTGCAAGCAAGCATGATGATGTGGTAATGCTGGTGCTTTGCCAGTACAGATTAGCATGGTTGAAGTGTTGAGGAGGGTGGTGGCTATGGAGCAGGCAAGAACATTGTTGTGAAGCAGCAGTTGAGTGAAGGCTGGGACAAGTATTCAGCAAGGCTGCAACCATCCAGTTGCTGGTCTGACTCGCATATTCCCAATTTACACCATCTAGTTCCTTGGGGAAGGGGACGGGAATTAGAAGTGATGTGTAAATAAGGTCAGCTGGGTTAGTAATGGAATGCAAATTCATGGTAATAAGATAGTTGCCTTTCAAATTTGACAGTCCAGTCACCATTTAAAAGTTATGGATAAAAGCAAAACATATTTTCTCAATGTTGAGACACTGATTTTTTTTTCAGTCTTGCTTTATCTTACCAACTTTCTTGCCCATGCCACACCTAGGAGGGGAACATTCCATGTCTGGGGACTTTGGATAGAACACAGCTGCTAGTGACTACAATGTGAGAACCACAATGATTGATTGTGACATGATAAACACTAAGAATGGTGGAACAATTAGAAAGGCTGAAATTGCATGTAGCTTCACATTTATGTGGAAAGTAATGTGAGTGTTTCTAACTGCATGAGGTGTATCATTGTCTTGGATATTGCTATGGCTGTTGTGAAAATTGACAATGAACATTCAATTTTCATCACTTGATTTTAATACTTGTGATTTTCATGGGCTAAAAGTGATTTTAAAAATGGTTGTTGTGATCAGCTGTCATGCTTTGGCATCTGACATGGACTATATAAAATTGCTTTGGTTTGGTAACACTCAAATCAAGGAGTGTTGAAATTTGACTGCTGTGTCAAGAAATTTGCATCCCGTGAATAACTCACTCTTGTATAACTACACATATTGAGCGATGAAACGTTACTTACATCTATCCAACTTGTATATGCATCAATATTTCTTTTCCAGACTCCCCTCCCTCCCTCCCTCCCTCCGTCTCTCTGTCCCTCCATCCCTTTATCCCTCCCTCTCTAGGTCACATGGAAAATATCACAGTTCACTGAGAATTGAGGATTTTTAAAAAAAATTCATTCATGGGATTTGAGTTTGTGGCTGGACCTGCATACATTGCCCATCTATAATCTCCCTTAAAATGGTGGGGAGCTGTAAATTTTGCCACTACTAAAGAAATAGGACAATGGTAAACAATGGCATTCAGGTCATTTCATTCTTTCACCCAAGGGACATTTAGGATCTGAAACAATATTTGCCTTTAACTTCCTGTCTCTCCCAGACATTCCTTTCCCTTCTTTGTAAATTCATCACTTGTATTTATCTGTGTTTGTCTTTTGGTTTTTCTTTCTTTGGGACGGTAAGTGGAAAAAAATACTCCATTCTGTCACAAGAAAAAACCTTGGAATTGGCCCTCCTTAATTCTGATAATGTAAACTAAGTTAAATTGAAATGTGATAGCAACATGCTAAAATGAAATTAATTCAAAATAAGAGATAAAAGGTACTGCAGATGCTGGAGAATCCGAGATAACAAG
>JAHRHZ010000087.1:4322308-4333967 GCA_024137785.1 Ginglymostoma cirratum | reverse complement strand
CTCTCACCTCAAGCCACACCCCCATCTCCTATCTACTAACATCATCCAGCCCCCTTGACCTGTCCGTCCTCTTTGGACTGACCTATCTCCTCCCTACCCCCCTACCTACACTCACCTTTACTGGCTCCATCCCCGCCTCTTCGACTTGTCTGCCTCCTCTCCACCTATCCTCTCCTCTATCCATCTTCTATCCGCCTCCCCCTCTCTCCCTATTTATTTCAGAACCCTCTTCCCCTCCCCCATTTCTGATGAAGGGTCTCGGCCCGAAACGTCAAGTTTTCCTGCTCCTATGATGTTGCTTGACCTGCTGTGTTCTTCCAGCCCCATGCTTGTTATCTCGGATTCTCCAGCATCTGCAGTACCTTTTATCTCACTCAGCAATTTGTTAGGTTAGAAAATACACTGCCTAGAAATCTGGTGGAAGCCGTTTCAGTTGAGGCATTCAAGAGGGCATTGAATAGTTATTTAGTAATGGTGTATGGGAAGAAGGGGAGAAGGCAGGAGATTGGCACTCCATAAGAGTTGGGCTGGATCATAGAACTGGTGAAGGCACAATGGGCCAAATGGCTATCTTCTGCATCATAATAATTCTGTAATTCTGTGAACTTTCCTTTGTTTGAATCCACCAACTTAACCATCTATCCTTTCTCTCATATGTACTTGTGTACTTTCCCCTTAAATGGATTAAAACTATTTGCTCCAACAATTCAGTGACAGAGAATTCCACATTGTTTCCACTCTGGGTAAAGATGTTGCTTCTGAATTCCCTACCGAACTTCTTGATTATTCATAATGATATTTAAATATGCTCTTCACATGAAGAGGAAATTTTTTTTATGTTTCTCCTCTATTTAAAAAAAAAACCTGTTACCATTTTAAAGACCATTGTTAGGTTACCCGAAACTTGTGTTTCAAGAGAATTGAGATCCAGTTTGGATATCCTTTCTACATTATTAGTATTATCCTTGTAAGTCTTCTTTCAGTACCCTTTTCAATGTCTTTTGTATTGAAATAATCATGATGTTTTAATACTGTAGTTCAAGAGTTGCTTTAAAAATCTAAACAGCAGAAATTAATTTGAATCGGAGATAAAAGGTACTGCAGATGCTGGAGAATCCGAGATAACAAGGCATGGGGCATCAGGAAAATTTTTCTGATGAAGGGTCTAGGCCCGAAACGTCAAGTTTTCCTGCTCCTATGATGCTGCTTGGCCTGCTGTGTTCATCCAGCCCCATGTCTTGTTATATCAGAAATTAATTTGAATGTCTTTTTGACTTGGAGGTTATAGCAGACCATTTCTGTTGCATCAGAGTGTTAAACATTTTTTGAAACTGTTACGTTAGCTTTAAATCACAAAAGCCAAATATTTAGGATTCACCTGAGCCAGGGGAATACAATAGGTTCTTCTAGGGTGCAAAGAGCTCCTTGTACATCGACAGATAAAGTGGGAACTGTTCAAGTTGAGTGACTCATGTATTTGGAAAAGCTAATTTCCTCAGCCAAAAGACAATGAATGAGTCTTTTTGAGTTAGAATATCATCATAATGGTCAATTTTAGTTTACAGAAATTGCAATAATCACATCAACTGCTAGGAATTAAATCTAAAACTAAATGATAAAACCTGTTAGATTTTTAAAAATTAATTCATGGAATGTGGGCATTGCTGACTAGGGCAGCATTCATTGTCCATCCCTAATAGGGCAGTTAAGAGTAGGCCCACCACAATGTGGTTTGGAGTCACATGTGAACTGACAGTTTCTTTCTGCGAAGGATATTAGTGAACCAGATGGGTTTTTTCCCTAACAATTGTTTCATGATCATCATTAGATTCTTAATTCAAGATTTTTATTGAATTCAAATCACTCATCTGCCATGGCACAATTTGAACCCTGGTCTCCCAGAACATTACCTATGTCTCTGGATTAATAATATAGTGCTAATGCCATGAGGCCATTGCCTCCCCACTGATATTAACATTCCAATATTAATAGTCATCTAAATGTACTGTTATTTATTGAAATTGTCATTTATCTTGATTGTTTTTACTGAACAACTTGGTCAGTCAAGACAATGTACCATTGTATTGACTTTTGTTCACTATGCTGTAAATCTGAATTATGCTCTCTTGTTCTAGTCTAAAATGGACTTGTCAGTCTGAACAGGACTGTGGTTTGATTTTTAGATGCTGAGAAATCGAGAAAGATTTGCACAGATAAATGGAACTCAGTGTAGAAGTCAGATGAAGGGCAGTGACCCTGACCATAGGATACATCTCTAAAAGTACTGTATTCCCAAATATTCCCTGTTTTAGAATTAGCTTCTATCTGAACTACATGAAGATGACAATCACTTCCAGCTGAGAAGCTGCGTTGTCACTACCAGTGATTGGATTAAAACCTAGGGGGCCTGCCTGTTCAAGATGTGCTTTGCCCATTCTTTGAGATTAAACAATCTGAAAAAAGATTTCCATCTATCTCTCTGGAATAAAGGTATAAAAGGAAAGTTTTTATTTAAATTAACCAGTCATTCAAAAATCATAAATTAACAGCAATGAAGTAGAAGAGAATGTAGACCACTTGGCTGTTCAAACATGCTCTCCCATTCAATAAGATCATGCCTAATTTGTTGTGTTTTGAATTCCACATTCCCAGCTACAGCTGATCAGCTTTGATTTCCCTGCCTAACAAGAATCTATCCAAGTCTAGCTCAAAAGTATTTGAAGATCCCAACCATCTCCTGAAGCAGAGTGTTCGAAAATTGCACAACCTGAGAGAATGCAATTCTACTATTCTGTCTCGAAAGGCTGCCTAGTTCTGACTGATTCATAAGAGGCATTCCTCTTGCAAGAATATTTTGTATTTTCATTCTTCTTGCCAAAGTGATCACCTTCACGTTTTTACATATGATACACCATCTGCCAGATCTTTGCCCATTCACTTAACATATCAATTTCTGCATGTAACCTGTTTATGTCATCTCACATACTTTCCTGCCTATCTTGTTGTCACCAGGGAGTTCAGCTAGCATCCCTACAGTCACCTCAGCTAAGTAACTCATGAAAATTATATAAGATTGAGGCCCCAGCACGGATGTCTGCAGGACCCTACTTATCACATGATGCCAATTAGACCAAGATCCATTTTTGTATTCGCCTGTTATGTGCCAGCTGCCAGCTAATCTCCTCTCCATTTGTAATATGTTATCCCTATAGCATGAGTATCTAATTTCCACAATAAATGTTGATCTGGCACCTTATCAAATGCCTGCTGGAATTCCAAGAATCCATAGGCTGTCTTCCTGGCTGCTGAGATATTCGTGTCCGTCCCATTTGTAAAGGTAAAATTGCCATAATCCCAGAGAAATAAAGGGCTGCTCGCTCATTAGAGAGCGACAACTTGTGGCAGTTTAACCAGAAGGTCACCACCTTTCCAGTAAGGGCTGAGGTTGAGATGGCCGTGGCCTCAGTCAATGTGAGAATTGAATCCACATTGTTGGCATCACTCTGCATCACAAACATGCCATCCATCCAATTGAGCCAACTAACTCCTAGTCATGGAGATCCTGATCCCATCTCTATCAGCATCAGGACCAACACCCAATCTTCCTGGAGGCAGCTTGCCAATAGTCACCTCCACACTGTCAATGTTAGCGTTTGGGCTCCTCATACAACCTGAAGACCGGCAGCTCCGGAGACTCAGCAACATCTCTGGGAGAGCAGTACAACTGCAGCAGTTGGCAAGCGTGAGTGGAGGTGCTATGTGTGCAAAACAGAAATTAGAAACACTTGAAGCCAATAAAACCATCAGAGCATTAAGGAAACTCCTCTCTGAGATTGCTCGTAGCTGCATTTGAAGCTTTTTTGCCCACTGAGCCCCATTATTGGCGCATGGAGTCTCCCCTTTGGCCCCTTTATCTGCTGCTGGGAGACTGTCTCCATTGAGCTGTGGGGGGTGAGTGTGTGTTTTGTCTCAACATAGTTTCTACACCCTCCCCCAACATAATTCATTCTATATAAGTCTATGTATCCATCCCGAAGAAAGCATTTATATTATATGGACAAACCTAAGCCCAGTATTTACAGGATAGTTTTAACCATGCTACACCATGTTTACACAGCTTGACTCAAAGTTGATTTTTGTTGCTCAGCAGAGTGTTTGCATAAATATGCTTACAAACAAGGGAATTGTTCTCCAATTTAACTGTTTGATGGAGGAAATATGCCAAGTGACATTAAGTCACCCACAATACTCAATATGTTTTAAACTTGGCCTGGCATTAGAAGGGAATTCCACTCCAGATGGTGTAAAAACAAGGGGATTGTGACTCCCAGCTGAGAGTTTCTTGTACCATGTCTTTCTGCAGACAGGTTAGATCCCAACTCCAGATTTCAGTGCTACATAGTATTAATGCATCAAAAGAGCTTAGATTTGATTATGGCATTGTCATTGTCGCTTTACCTTTTTAGTATTGTAGCAAAAAATTAGGCGGTAGGAACCCCATGGCAATGAAGCCAAAAGCCACAGGGCTGTTTTGCGACAATGCTTCAATTACAGAAATAATCCCTACTTGCCTGGATGGGTGCAGCTCCAACAACACTCCAGGTTAACACTGTTCAGGACAAAGCAGTCCACTTGATTAGCACGACAACCACATATCCACTCCCTGTACCACTGGTATAGCAGCAGTGCGTACTATCTACAAGATGCACTGTAGAAATACACCAAAGACCCTTAGACAGCACTTGCCAAACCCACAACCACATCTCTATCGAGAAAGACAAGGGCAGTAGACACATGGGAATACCATGGAGTTCCCTTCCAAGCCACTTCCAATCCTGACTTGGAAATATATTGCTGTTCCTTCTCTGTCACTGGGTCAAAATCCTTGAATTATTTCCCTAAGGGCATTGTGGGTCAACTCAGCTGATGAACTGCTGTGGTTCAAGAAGGCAGCTCAACACCACCTCCTTAAGGGCACCTAGGGATGGGCAGTAAACGCTGGCCCAGCCAGCAACGCCCACGTCATATGAATGAATAAAACAATATGAAGAAATGCAATTGGGAATAGTATTGTTTCCTCCATTACAGTTCTTTTTGAGCTAATCAAGCAGTACTGCAAACTTGAGCTTCCTTGGTGCATACTTAGTTCTGCAGCTGCCTTCACCCAGCTCTTGATCAATGACCAGGTCAAAAGTGTGTATCATGGATGGATATATCTTGATACTATACTACAATTTGGCTTTCATTGGCAGGGGAATTGAGTTTAAGAGCTGCGAGGTTATTGCTGCAGCTCTATTAAACCCTGGTTAGACCACACTTGGAATATCGTGTCCAGTTCTCGTCACCTTATCATAGGAAAGATGGGGAAGCTTTAAGAGAAGGTGCAGAGGAGATTTACCAGGATGCTGCCTGGAATGGAGGGCAAGTCTTATGAGGAATGGTTGATGAGAGGCGTAGGTAGAGTGGATACCGAGAGACTTTTTCCCAGGGCGGAAATGACTATTAGGAGGGGATATAATTTTAAGACAACTGGAGGAAGATATAGGGGAGATGTCAGAGGTAGGTTCTTTACACAGAGTGGTGGGTGTGTGGAATGCACTGCCAGCGGTGGTAGTAGAGTCAGATACATTAGGAACATTTAAGCGATTCTTGGGTAGACACATGGAAGATAGTAAAATGTAGGGTATGCAGGGTAGTTTGATCTTGGAGTAGGATAATAGGTCGGCACAACATCGTGGGATGAAGGGCCTGTACTGTGTGGTACTGTTCTATGTTCTAGACTTTACCCCCCACCAAAATCTTCCCAATCAGGACCTTGTTCAGTTATCTGATTTGTTACCGTTCTATTCTATAATGTAGAAAGATATTTAGTAGTTTTCTCTCTAGATAAGAAGGCTGGAGTCAAAAAGTCTAAAATGTAATTTGAATTGATCCAAGGGCAAACTGTTCATTTCAAAGTAAAATACAATTGGTACACCTTGGATTAAAAGATGAATATCAATATGGAAGAAATGCAAGGAAAATTTACATTTTGGCATAACATCTGTCACAAAGTGTTGATTTAAATCCTGCTGCACGATTACACTTCACCTTAAGTTTGTGAAATCCTTCTAGATTCAAGTAGGATTATGGAAAGTAGCAGATCTAATGAGCTATCTCTGCTGTTTGTATACTCTGTAGGTTTGAACTGCAAACTGGTATTTAAAAGACTGGAAATTACAGGAATGCTCTCCTATCACATTTCCCCCTCCCTGGAATTTTAATTGAGTCATTAACCTATTAGACCAAATGGGTTAACTCTTCTGTTGGATTAGTAGGGAGAGGAATTTGATAGAGGCGGGTTAAACCTTTATAAAGTACCAGGTTAAACCATCATACAGTAACATTACTCACAGTAATCACTAGGTTTAACAGTTATTTAATTGGCCATTTACATTTTGGTTTAAACCACTGCAAAAACCATTAATTTATACAATATTTTATCAGAAATATGCCAAGTGCGACTAACTTTTATGATTTGAAATTTCTATGAGCAGAGTTCAAGTTTGAGTGCTGAATAATATCCTGCTACATTTAAAATGTTAAAGCCTTATTTAAAAGGACACCTGCATGGATGTCATACCAGTATGCACAAGTAAATTAGATTGCACTGAAGTTCTGTCCTCCGAAAAGAGGCAGAAAACCTGGAATTAATTCAATCTAACATATGTAAGTTCTCAGAGCTATATGCCATGTGCGTCACTGTACCTTCAAAGGAATTGCTGCAGAAGCACTGTTATAGTTTAATGGAAGAAGCTGGTGAAGGAATTAGAAGTAATCTTCTGTAGATTTGTCTAAAGGAGTTGCACTGAGAGAAATCTGAGGTTGGTAGCTGCAACATAGATTGTACCCACAATGCTGAGTTCAAGTAGACCCCATTTTGGCTGTTCTGTCAGCCGTAGCCTACATTGTGGGAGACACATTTTGATGCAGTAAGCATAAACACTTTTGAAGGGTGGAAAATTATATGTATAACTTGATCTGAAGTTTTTTAAAAATTCCTTGTTTTAAAGTTTGGATGGGGAAAAAGAATTGGCTGCAGCTGTCAGAGCTGAAAAATCATTCTGCTGGACTGCCTTGTCAGATGTTGATTAGAATAGAAGCAGCATCCGGCAGTATAGTTTTAACAGAGCTGTTTGGTGACGCTTGCCCGAGGGCTATCATTTTGTCATTATGAATGCTTGTCTGAATTTGAAAATCTACAATTATCTCAACAGGGAGTTCTGTGTTTACAATTTAGTCGCTTAAAGATGCTATTAAATGACTGAATGTCTTTGTGGACACTGAATAGAAGTTTGTTTTTATGAGAGACTACCTCTTGAGATTTAAAAGCTTTTGATGGATTTTAGGTTGGCAGTTTTCTTTCCTATCAAGTGTGAGAGCGATATAAGATAGCTATAAGTTTATTTTTTCTCATACCCACATGGTTCCTGAGGTCTGCCCCTGATGGATCAGTGTGTGTACCTATGAGGATGGAATGAAGGCATGAGCTGGCATGCAGTGTATGATGGTTGGGTAAACAATGAGCTCAGGATGCTGTCAGAATTTTTGAAATAACTGGGACAATGTCCTTGTAGCCACCTATGCTGTGTTCCCAGACGTAACTGCCCTCACCTCCCCCCTGCCAACTGGTGCAAAAATTTTCTGTTCCCATGTCATTTTTATCAAGTCTGGAATTCCCAACTCAGGCTCCATGACTTGGAGACCAAAGTCTGTCTGTTAGAGATTAAGTTGGAGAGAATGTCTTCTCCCAGAACATTTTACATTTACATATGTCAATTTATAAAGTAGACTAAAGTCCAGTGCTTTGCTAACTAAAATTCATAGACAATACAGTGCCACTGTGGGGCTACCCCGCTTCCAAACCTCTCCAAGTGAGACCCTAATTACAGACTTGGGTGAAAGGAAAAGCAAATGGTATAAAAACAAAGTTGTTGGCAAAGCTGAGCAGGTCTGGCAGCATCTGTGAAGAAAAAAAGCAGAGTTAATGTTTTGGGTCCAGTGACCCTTCCTCAAAGCAAATGGTATGTTGGCTTTTCTTTAAAGGGAATGGAGTATGAAAGTAGAGAGGGAAGACTTGCTAAAACCATGCAAGGCACTAGTCAGATCACAGCTGGAAATACTGAACAGTTTTGCCCCCGTCACCTAAGGAAAAAAATACTGGCACCGGAGACAGTCCAGAGAAGGTTGACTTGGAATGGAGGAATTGTCTTATGAAGAGAGATCAAGCAGGTTGGGCCTGTACCTGAAGTTTAGATGAATGAGAGGTAACCTTAGTGGAATATATAAGATTCTTCGGGGACTTGAAGAGTCAATTGGAAATAATTGTTTCCCCTTGTGGTTAAGTCTAGGACAAGAGACATAATATGAGAATAAGAGGTTACTCTTTTAAGACTTAGATCAGTGGATTCTTTTCCCCCTGTAAGAGAGCTGACTCTGTGGAATTCTTTACCACAGAAGACTATAGAGGGCTGTGTTGTTGAGTACATTCAAAGCTGAAAAAGACAGAATTTTAATCATTTAGGAAGTTGAGGTTTATACAGAAAAGGTGGAAAGTTTAGTTGAGGATTATATGATCAACCATGATCTTGTTGAATGGCAGAGCAGACTTCCTAGGCTGCATTGCCTACTTCTGCTCCTGTGTCTTATGGTCTAAGATCATTATGAAGTCAGAAGTCACATGACACCAGTTGTAGTCCAAACTGTTGGACTCTAACCTGGTGTCATGTGACTTCTGACTTTGCCCATCCCAGACCAACACTGGGCACCTCCACATCATAAGATCATCATAGTGTGACTTAAGGTGGGGAAACACGCCAGGGTGCTTCATTGATTGTGCACAACTACTATTGTGGGATGCCAAACCAATGTGTGGAATATTACATGTAGTTCCTAAAAATTTAATCAAAGGGATGATTTTGAAGTGCAGAACACAAGCATGAATTTCCGAGAGTGTGCCTGGGTAGCTCGGGACATAGTTCCCCTTATTAGAAGCAAAAGAAGTAGCAAATGCATAAGAGACTAAATTTGGAGGATTACATATTTGGTGGGAGGGAAGTGGTTGGGCTTCAAGTTTTAGCAATTGCAAGGCAATTAAAAGATTTAGACATGAAGGTGAGTTTCAAATTTGAAACATTGGGATCTAGGAGCCAGTATCAGTGAACAAGATATCAGAACCCCACCAGGTGTGTCTGTAGAATAAGACAAGAACTTGGAGTTTGTATTTATTATTTTGAAACTTTTAGTTTCTTTGCGTATTCCAACTTAGAAATAACCAACAGCAAAACTTTAGCCTTAAATAAGATTGAATGTCAGCAATGGTTGTATGCTAAATTAAATAAAAAGTGTTGTTAGTCTATGTATCAATACAAAAATTAAAAACAAGTGCGATGAAATATGCATCTGAAAGTGAAAGTTAGATCAGTCTGTTCTCATTGCAAGCCTGGTTTATTAAGGGATTTATTTCTTACCCAGAAGACTTTTAAGATGCAGTTCGGCTGTGATGGCTTCTGAAGTTGAATAGATGCAGATTTCTCCCACAGGCAAACTAAGCAGAACAGGTTCTGGGAAAGATTGAAGGCTTCCTTTGGTTTCATTGCGGGTTGTGGCCCTTGGTAGCTTCACTCAGAAAGGCAGTTCTTTAGTGGTTTGCCTCCCTTTGGTTCCATGTTGAGAACACTTTCTCTCATGGTGTCTCTAAGTTTTTCTACTTGATGGTGTCTTTCAGCCTGTCTTATACAGATCAAACCATAAAATGACTGCTGTGTCAAGTTTGATGCTGCACATGGTCAGGAAAGAGAAATCGCATCCTGAGTGAGACATAACCCAAGTGAGTATACAATTTAGGGAACTTGGAGCAATGTGGGATTTTGATGCAGAGGGGAAGAGATTATGGTTTGTGCTTGGATTTTTTGACTCATAGTTTGTAAATTTTCTTTTTTAGAAAGGATAAATTGAAGCCTGTGGAAGACTGACATCATAGGTAAACCTTAATTTCATTAGTTGGTGATGACTACTGATTTGATTCCGTTATGGAATACTTCCAGACTGAAGGTAAATAGGGGAACTATTTACAGGTTAAAAACTAAAAGACCAGTAGGAAATGTTAAAAAAAATGAAGAACTAAGGAATTAGAATAGAGATGTCAGGCCAGGTGATGTGTTGTAACTGCACGATGTGGGAGCTGGTGGACCCCATTATGGTTCGTAGTGACCACATCTGCAGCAAGTGTTGGTTCCTTGAGGAACTTTGGCTCAGAGTTGATGAGCTGGACTCTGATCTCTGCACTCTGTGGCCCATCAGGGAGAGGGAAGAGTTACCTGGACACTATGTTTAGGGAGGATGAGCTACCTTGAGTTCGGTCAGTGGTCAGGGTGTGACCATGAGGAGGGAAGTAGTGCTGAAGGAGCCTCCACCCTCGAGCTTGTCTAACAGGTTTGAGATTCTTGCCCCCTGTGTGGATGGGAGTGTGGGTTGTAGGGAGGATGAGCAAACTGACCATAGCACCAAGGCACATGGAGCCTTTCAAGAGTGGGGTTTTAATCAGAGATAGTATAATCATGGGAATAGACACTCTGCTCTGTGGCCAGGATTGAGATTCCTGGGTAGCTTTGTGGAACAGCTACACTCAGTTCGCGACAAACGACTGCACCTCCCAGTTACGAACCATTTCAACTCCCACCTCCCACTCCTTGGACGACATGTCCATCCTGAGCCTCCTTCAGTGCCACAACGATGCCACCCGAAGGTTGCAGGAACAGCACCTCATAATTCGCTTGGGAAACCTGCAGCCCAATGGTATCGATGTGGACTTCACAAGCTTCAAAATCTTTCCTCTCCTGACTGCATCCCAAAACCAGCCCAGCTCGTCCCCGCCTCCCTAACCTGTCCGTCCTTCCTCCCACCTCAAGTTCCACCTCCGCCTCCTTGACTAGTCCGTCCTTCCGGGACTGACCTATCCACACCCTAATTCCCCACCTACACTCACCTTTACTGGCTCCATCCGTGCCTCTTTGACCTGTCTGACTCCTCTCCACCTATCTTCTCCTTATCCATCTTCCATCCGCCTCCCGCTCTCTATATTTATTTCCGAATCCCCTTCCCCTCCCACATTTATGAAGAAGGGTCCAGACCCAAAACATCAGCCTTCCTGCTCGTCTGATGCTGCTTGACCTGCTGTGTTCATCCAGCTCTACACCTTGTTATCTGAGAGTCCTGTGCTGCCTGGGTTCAGGACATCTCACCTGGGCTGCGGAGGAACTTGGAATGGGAAGGAAAAGATCCAATTGTCGTGGCAATATATGTACCAAAGATATAGCTAGAAAGTGGAAAGAAGTTCTCCAGAGGGAATATGAGCAGTTAGGGTCTAAATTAAATAGAACCAAAAGCATAATAATGTCTGAATTGCTCACTGAGCTAATTGACACAGGATGAACAAGATTAACAAGGTAAACATGTGACTTAAAGATTAGTATGGGAGAAATGGGTCTGAAATCTAGGGTCATAAGCACTCGGAGATAAAAGGTACTGCAGATGCTGGAGAATCCGAGATAACAAGCATGGGGCTGGATGAACACAGCAGGTCAAGCAGCATCATAGGAGCAGGAAAACTTGACGTTTC
>JAHRHZ010000087.1:4295212-4306575 GCA_024137785.1 Ginglymostoma cirratum | reverse complement strand
ATCATCCCGCCCCCTTGACCTGTCCGTCCTCCCTGGACTGACCTATCTCCTCCCTACCCCACTACCTACACTCACCTTTACTGGCTCCATCCCCGCCTCTTCGACTTGTCTGCCTCCTCTCCACCTATCCTCTCCTCTATCCATCCTCTATCCGCCTCCCCCTCTCTCCCTATTTATTTCAGAACCCTCTTCCCCTCCCCCATTTCTGATGAAGGGTTTAGGCCCGAAACGTCAAGTTTTCCTGCTCCTATGATGCTGCTTGACCTGCTGTGTTCATCCAGCCCCATGCTTGTTATCTCAAACCAACTCCATTCCTGCATCCCACAGAAGTAGAAAGTGCTGTGCTCATGATGGGACTTACAATTTTGGGCCACTTCGACCACTTTGGAGACACTGTCCGATGTGGTAGATAGCTGGCTTGCAATTTCTGAAAAAGCAGGCTCGAGAACATTTACATTCTGAGACATTCTAGCAAGATTAATGGTAAGGCTTTGGGTAGTGTTGTAGCACAGAGACCTAGGAGTTTAGATGCATAATTCTTTGAAGTTTGTGTCACATATAGACAGGGTAGTTAAAAAGGTGTTTGGCACACTTGCCTGCATTGCTCAGTCATTTGAGTACAGGAGTTGGGAAGTCATGTTTACGTTGTACAGGACATTGGCGAGGTCTCTTCTGGAGTACTGTCTTATTGTGGTCGCCCTTCTATAGGAAGGATATTATTAAGCTGGACAAGATTCAGAAGAGATTTACCAGGATGTTGCCGGGTATGGAAGGTTTGAGTTATAAAGAAAGGCTGGATAGGCTGGAACTTTTTTGTTGGAGCGCAGGAGGTTGACAGGCAACCTTTAGAGCTTTTCAAAATCATGAGTATAGACAGGGTTATTGAGAAGTGTCTTTTCCCAAGGTTGGGGGCATTTCAAGACTTGGGGCACATTTTTTAAGGTGATGGGGAGAGATTTAAAGAATACATGAGGGTCAATTTATTTTACAAAGGGTGTTTCATGTCTGGAATGAACTTCTTGAAGAAGTGGTGGAAGTGGGTACGGTTACAACGTTTAACAGACTCTTAAATACATATGTGAATAGGAATGTTTTGGAGGAATATGTGCCAGGAGCAAGCAGTTGGGACTAGTTTAGCTTGGGATCATGTTTGACCCCATTGAAGGGGGTTACATTGAAGGGTCTGTTTCAGTGCCGTATGTCTGTCTGATTCTAAGATCCATCTGGAACATTATCATCTTTCTGACTCCTTTCTCACTCTCACTCATATTGACGTATACCACATATGTCCTCCTGATTCACTGGATTCCTTTTTTAAATGCTCACCAGCCTGCACTTCTGCCTTCACTCACCATCTTTGAAGAAAGTTACGCACTTCGTTCTCAGAATGTGCCTGTGTGCATCAAGCAGTTAGAATCACTAGAATAGGAAAAGTATGAATGGAGTGCATTCCCTATTGATAAATGATTTAAAAATGTACTAGAGAGATAGTCTAAAAGCCACTTTGCATGCTGTAGACATAATATACAGTAAAAGAGAAGACAACTACCTAGCTTTGATTTCTTTTGGTAACTTTTTTTCCATAATTTGCCAACTTTTGATTAATTTGTTAATGGCAGTCAATGATATTGCCAGTAATCATACAATTTTTGGGTTTTTGATTTGTTATTGCCACATGTACCAAGATACAGTGAAAACTATTGTTTTGCATGCTACCCAGACAAATCATACTTGATAAAAATACAGCAGGGTAAAGAACAGAATGCACAATACAGTGTTAAAGCTACAGAGAAGATGCAGAGAAAGATCAACACTAGTAAATGAGAAGGCCGTTCAAAATTCTTGAGGAGGTAGTAGGAACTGCAGATGCTGGAGAATCTGAGATTACAAGGTGTAGAGCTGGATGAACACAGCAGGCCAAGCAGCATCAGAGGAGCAGGAAAGCTGATATTTCGGGCCTAGACCCTTCTTCAGAAATGGGGGAGGGGAAGGGGGTTCTGAAATAAATAGGGAGATGGGGGAGGCGGATAGAAGATGGATAGAGGAGAAGATAGGTGGAGAGGAGACAGACAGGTAAAAGAGGCAGGGATGGAGACAGGAAAGGTGAGTGTAGGTGGGGAGGTAGGGAGGAGATAGGTCAGTCTGGGGCGGACAGACAGGTCAAGAGAGTGGGATGAGATTAGTTGGTAGGAGATGGGGGTGGGACTTGAGGTGGGAGGAAGAACAGGTTAGGGAGGCGGGGATGAGCTGGGCTGGTTTTGGGATGCGGTAGGGGGAGGGGAGATTTTGAAGCTTGTGAAGTTCACATTGATACCATTGGGCTGCAGCGTTCCCAAGCAGAATATGAGTTGATGTACCTGCAACCTTTGGGTAGCATCGTTGTGGCACTGCAGGAGGCCCAGGATGGATATGTCATCTGAGGAATGGGAGGGGGAGTTGAAATGGTTCGCGACTGGGAGGTGCAGTTGTTTGTTGCGAACCGAGCACAGGTGTTCTGCAAAGCAGTCCCCAAGCATCCGTTTTGTTTCCCCAATGTAGGGGAGGCCACAACAGGAACAGCAGATGCAGTATACCACATTTGCAGATGTGCAGGTGAACATCTGCTTGATGTGGAAAGTCTTCTTGGGGCCTGGGATGGAGGTGTAGGGGCAGGTGAAGCACTTCCTGCGGTTGCAGGGAAAAGTGCCGGGTGTGGTGGGGCTGGACGGAAGTGTGGAGCGGATAAGAGAGTCACGGAGAGAGTGGTCCCTCCTGAAAGCAGATAAGGGTGGGGAGGGAAAAATGTCTCTGGTGGTGGGGTCGGATTGCAGATGGCGGAAGTGTGAGAGGATGATGAGTTGGATCCGGACATTGGTGGGGTGGTACGTGAGGATGAGGGGGATTCTGTTTTGGTTGTTATTGAGGGGAGGGAGTGTGAGGGATGAGTTGCGGGAAATGTGGGAGACACGGTCGAGGGTGTTCTAGACCACTGATTGGGGGAAGTTGCAGACCTTGAAAAATGAGGACATCTGAGATGTACGGGAGTGGAATGCCTCATCCTGGGAGCAGATGCGGCGGAGGCGAAGGAATTGGGACTAGGGAATGGCATTTTTGCAGGAAGTTGGGTGGGTGGAGGTATATTCTAGGTAGCTGCAGAACGTGCAGCCCTCTGCTCCCTCCACTCCAATCCCAACCTCACCATAAAACCCGCAGACAAGGGAGGCGCCGTTGTAGTATGGTGCACTGACCTCTACATTGCCGAGGCCAGGTGCCAATTCTCTGACACCTCCTCCTGCCACCCACTTGATCATGACCCCACCCCCAACCACCAAACCATCATCTCACAAACCATCCACAACCTCATCACCTCAGGTGACCTCCCACCTGCAGCCTCCAACCTCATCGTTGCCCAAACCCACACCGCCTGTTTCTGTCTCCTTCCCAAAATCCACAAACCTGACTGCCCTGGTCGACCCATTGTCTCCGTCTGCTCCTGCCCCACCAAACTTATCTCCACCTATCTCGACTCCATTTTCTCCCCCTTGGTCCAGGAACTCCCTACCGACATCCGTGACACCACCCACGCCCTCCACCTCCTCCAGAACTTCCAATTCCCCGGTCCCCAACACCTCATTTTTACTATGGACGTCCAGTCCCTATACACCTGCATTCCCCATACAGATGGCCTAAAGGCCCTCCGCTTCTTCCTGTCCTGCAGGCCCGACCAGCCCCCTCCACTGACACCCTCATCCGCTTAGCCGAACTCATCCTCACCCTCAACAATTTCTCTTTCAATTCCTCCCACTTCCTACAGACAAAGGGGGTGGCAATGGGTACATGCATGGGCCCAAGCTATGCCTGCCTCTTTGTCGGTTACATGGAACAATCCCTCTTCTGGCCCTAAACCCCACCTCTTCCTCCGTTATGGTGATGACTGTATCGGCGCCGCCTCGTGCTCCCACGAGGAGCTCGAACAGTTCGTCCACTTCACCAACACCATCCACCCCAACCTTAAGTTCACTTGGACCATCTCTAATACCTCTCTCTCCTTCCTGGACCTCTCTGTCTCCATCTCTGGCAACCACCTAGAAACCGATATCCATTTCAAGCCCACCGACTCCCACAACTACCGAGAATACACCTCCTCCCACCCAGCTACCTGCAAATATGCCATCCCCTATTCCCAATCCCTTCACCTCCGCCGCATCTGCTCCCAGGATGAGACATTCCACTCCCGTACATCTCAGATGTCCTCATTTTACATGGACCCCAACGTCCCCCCTTCAGCGGTCGAGAACACCCTCGACCGTGTCTCCTGCATTTCCCGCAACTCATCCCTCACACCCCCTCCCTGCATTAACCAAAAGAGAATCCCCCTCGTCCTCACGTACCACCCCACCAACCTCCGGATCCAACTCATCATCCTCTCACACTTCCGCCATCTGCAATCCAACCCCACCACCAAAGACATTTTTCCCTCCCCACCCTTGTCTGCTTTCCGGAGTGACCACTCTCTCCGTGACTCTCTTGTACTCTCCACACTCCCCTCCAGCCCCACCACACCCGGCACTTTTCCCTGAAACCGCAGGAAGTGCTACACCTGCCCCTACACCTCTTCCCTCACCCCCAACCCGGGCCCCAAGAAGACTTTCCACATCGAGCAGATGTACACCTGCACATTTGCTAATGTGGTATACTGCATCTGCTGTTCCCGTTGTGGCCTCCCCTACATTGGGGAAACAAAACGGATGCTTGGGGACTGCTTTGCAGAACACCTACACTCTGTTCACAACAAACAACTGTACCTCCCAGTCGCGAACCATTTCAACTCCCCCTCCCATTCCTCAGACGATATATCCATCCTGGGCCTCCTGCAGTTACACAACGATGCTACCAGAAGGTTGCAGGTACAGCAACTCATATTCCGCTTGGGAACCCTGCAGCTCAACGGTATCAATGTGGACTTCACAAGCTTCAAAATCTTCCCTCCCCCGACCACATCCCAAAACCAGCCCAGCTTGTCCCCGCCTCCCCAACCTGTTCTTCCTCCCACCTATCCCCTCCTCCCATTTCAAGCCCCACCCCCATCTCCTACCTACTAGCCTCATCCCACCTCCTTGACCCATCCGTCCGCCCTGGACTGACCTATCCTCTCTCTGACTCCCCATCTACACTCACCTTTACTGGCTCCAACTCTGCCTCTTTGACCTGTCTGTCTCCTCTCCACCTATCTTCTCCTCTATCCATCTGCTATCCGCCTCCCCCATCTCCCTACTTATTTCAGAACCCCCTTCCCCTCCCCCATTTCTGAAGAAGGGTCTAGGCCCGAAACGTCAGCTTTCCTGCTCCTCTGATGCTGCTTGGCCAGCTGTGTTCATCCAGCTCTACACCTTGCTATCCCAAAATTCTTGAAGTTTTTTTTCAAACTTTTGTATCTTCTGCCCGATGGAAGAGGGTGGGAGAGATCTTTCATTATGTTGGCTGCTTTCGCAAGGCAGCCGAAGTGTAGATGGAGTCCATAGAGGGAAGGCTGGTTTTCATGATGGAGTGGGCTGCACTCACAAGTCACTGAAATTTCAGTCACGAGTGTAGTAAGGGGCTGAGTATACAGCCTTGTAGGGCACCGGTGTTGAGGATTATTGTGGAGGAGGTGCTATTGCTTACCTTTACTGATTGTGATCTGTGGGTCAGGAAGCCCAGTTATTGGGGTGGGGTGGGGGTTGCGGGGGTGGCGGGGTGGGTGGGTGTAGCATAGTCCTAGGTCTGAGTTTGGAGATGAGTGTGGTTGGAATTATTGTGCTGAAGGCAGAACTAAAGTCAATAAATAGAATTCCGACGTAGGTATCTTGTTATCCAGATGTTCCAGGGATGAGTGTAGGGACAGGGAGATGGTGTCTGCTGTGGATCTGTTGCAACTGTAGGCAAATTGTAATGTATAAAGGCAGTCTGGGACGCTGGTGTTGATGTGTACCATTACTTAACCTCTTGAAGCACTTCACAATGATGGATGTCACAGCCACTAGGCGGTAGTTACTAAGGCATGCTGCCTGATTTTTCTTGGCCCTGAGATGATAGTGGTCTCCTTGAAGCAGGTAGCAACCTTAGATTGGAGTAAGGAGAGGTTCAAGATGTCTGTTAGTACTCCCACCAACTGGTCCATGCAGAGTCTGAGTGCACGGCTGGGGATTTCATCTGGGCCAGTTTCTTTTCTTGGTTTTGCTCACAGAAAGGCTGATCTGATGTCTGCAGTGGTGACTTTGGTCTTTTAAAAGTCATCTGTTTTTAGCTGCTATCCAGGCTCTGGTTCAGCCAAGGAAGCTTAACATGAGCCAGTGAATCCAGTGACTGAAATGGCAAGTTTGTTCTATTTCCTGTAACAGAGTTTGGATAAGAAGCCCATATCCACATTGGGTAAACTGCAATAATGTCTTGCCAGATTGTTTGTTATTTGTATATAACATAATGTTTACTGCATATTAACAAACCCCTTATAGTGATCTTTGTGGAAAATGGATGAAATTATGTCTCCAAATACTGTCTCCAAAACACTGTTAAAATCCTGGAACTTTAAAAATACCAAAGGATATTATGAATCCTGTGCAATCATAACAATAGGGTTGATTTTAATTCAGTTATTATATCCTAGCATCCCTGATAAGGAGTACACAAACACAAACATAGTCATCACGACTAGTTGTGCATTATTTGTCCAAATATAATTTCAGCTCAATTGCTTGGAAATCCAAAAAAAGAACTGGCAGATAATTTTGGTGGTGGCACTGTAGCTCAGTGATTAGCACTGCTGCCTCACAGCGCCAAGGACCCGGGTTTGATTCCACCCTCGGGCGACTGTGCAAACTCCACACAGACATTCTCCCCGTGTCTGCGTGGGTTTCCTCCAAGTGCTCCGGTTTCCTTCCACAGTCCAAAGATGTGCAAGGTAGGTGGATTGGCCATGCTAAATTGCCCGTAGTGTTCAGTGAAGTGTAGATTAGGTGGGTTATAGGGGATTGGTCTGAGTGGGATGCTATGAGTGTCGGTGTGGACTTGTTGGTCCAAAGGGCCTGTTTCCACGCTGTAGGGATTCTATGATTTACCAGCGACTGCTCCTAGTCCAGTGCCTCATTAATCTTTACTCCAATCAGTTAAGAACATATGAACAAGGAACAAGAATAGGCCACTTGACCTTTCAAGCCAGTTTCACCATTCAATAAGATCATCCCTGATGATTTTAATCTCAACTCTACATTTCTGCATATACCCATAAATCTTTCATCCCCTTCATACTGCAGCAATTTGAGGTTTGGTAACCTCTTCAATGGCATTCACAAGAAGTGCTAGCTTATAAAATGGACACTGGTCAGTACTTGGTGAGTATTTTATGCTTCCATTGCCCTGTGCTGAAAGCAACTAGATGCTGTAATTTTAATAGCACCACCACTATTAAAGTAAATGGTGAAGCTGGACATTTAAGATCATCTATATGAGACAGCTTAGATTTTAAAATCGCATTGGACTTCCAACAATGCAGTTATTTATGGACTTCTTTTTAAGGAAACTGATTTCTTTATTTCCCAGGTTTTGGGCATTTTTAAATAAAAACATCCATATAACGTGGCCGCTTATTTTCTCTCTCTTCAGCCCACCAACCCTCCTCGCCCCTCCATTAACAACTCTGAAATAGATTGCCTAGTCTCTCAGCACTTTGCTGTTTCTGTTTGCAGATTGGCTAACACATGCTGTGAAGTCCTTAAGAGAATCATGAAAGATGGCAAATAAATGCACGTTCTTTCTGGATTAGCTTTTTCAAAGTGGAGAACAATCAGTTTACATATGTGTGAATGTTCATAAGTATTATATTAGTGCATTATTGAAAGTGCTATCAAATCAGGAAGTGCTGTAGCCAGGAAAAGCAGTTGTTGGCACACATTCTGCACAATAAGGAGTTTATTCATAGTTAGCAAAGTGTCTGGCCCAACGCAACTGCGAAGCCAGCACTCATTGACAATATTATCACTTGTCATATATAACCTGCTATTATGGAGATATTTTAGAAGACAAAATACAACTAAGTCAATGCTCATTTTTCAGCATAGGCAAGGCATTGATAGGTCATGAGCAGTGATGTAGATAACCTGTCTGTTGAGGCAGATACTAAAGATTTTAAAGAGGGGCTAGTGTGCGGGAAGAATTCCTAGCTAACATTCTTGACTAAAACCATCCAAAACAGATTGCCTGGACTTCAGTCATGTTGCTGCTGACGCAATCTTGCTGTGCATAAGTTGCTTGCAGTTTTGTATCAACAGAAATAATTTTGAAATGTGGTCTCCTTATTTGACACGCGCCACTTTGGAACAGTTTTAAGAAATATAATAAGACATTATATAAACGTCAATTATTTTATCTATTTTTTTTTTCCTGCATAAAATAATCATTCCTTGAAATATTTTTCAGCTTTTCAGCTCATGGAGATGATTTGAGAGGAGAATGGCTTTTAAAGAATGAGCTCACAGTAACGTCCCTGTGACTGAAGTAATTTATACATTATTTGAAGTCCCATTTAAAATGAATACTTACAATTTTTATTTGTTTATGCACAGATTATGGGCATCGTGGTAGGATCAAGCATTTGTTGCCATCTTAAGTTGTCATGCAAAGGTGATTGTGAGCAACCACTGAGTCTCCTGAAGTTTACATGTAAAATGTACAGCCATAGTGCTGTTACATAAGAGTACTGGAACTTAACTGAATAGCAATAAAAGAACAGTGATATATTTCCAAGTCAGTTTGAGGGGAATGTGGAGTGGAACTTGGAGGTAGCTCCTTCCACATCTACCCTGCTAAGAGCTAACAGTCACAAAACTAAAAAAAAGTGCTGTCAAAGAAGCATTGGCGAATTGTTCCAGAGAATTTTATAAATGGTGTTTGGAGCAGCCACACTGTCAGTGCCTGAGACAGTGAATATTTTAGTTGATGGGTGGTAGTCAAGTGGACTGCCTCATCTGGATGATGCTGGACTTCTTAACATTTGCTAGAATTGTACCTAGCTGGGCAAGTAAAGAGTATTCCATCATGCTGCTTACATGAGGCTTGTAGCTGGTGGAATTAATTTGAATTCAAAGATGAGTCACTCAGCACAGAAGACACCTGTGATCAGTTCTTATAGACACAATATTTGCATGACTGCTTCAATTAAGCTTCTAACCTTGGTGATCTTTTCCAACCCCAGCAGAAGCTGGGGACTCAGTAATGTCAGCATTAGCAACATCCTTGAATGTCAAGGGATGATGGTATGAAACATGCATGCATGCACACTCCCATCTCTCCATCCTACATGTACACCTTTGAGACACACACACCCCTGTATACCCACACATTTCAAACACACCTCACACACACAGTCACACATTTCCAACACACATGCGCCCACATATTTACCTCAGGCAACCCTGGGAGATAGCCTCCACTTAAATGATGGCCTCCTCCAGCCACAGGAATCAACTTGTTGCTTGGGAAATGCCAACAGCAACGCAAAGTGGCCATAGTAAGAGTTTTACATATGTAAATTAGACTGTGCTAAGGAGGTGGGCCCTAACCCCAGGCCTGTCTGAGGAAAGCTCCCCCGAGTGGCAGCACATGATTGTGGAGCTGAGCTTATGCAACTCCCAGAATTTACCCACTTTTTTTTCTCCTCTGGGGATCAGTAATATTCAACTTGTGGTCTTTTGAAGAGCGAAGAGGTATTTAAGTTTTATGGTGGGTTTGGATAGAAAATCAGGCATGAACTGTTTCCTGTAGCAGAAAGATTGGCATCCAGAGAACAGAATTAAGGTAACAAGGTGTGGAGCTGGATGAACACAGCAGGCCAGGCAGCATCAGAGGAGCAGGAAAGGTGACGTTTCGGGTCTGGACCCCTCTTCAGAAATGGGGAAGGGGAAGGGGGCTTTGAAATAAATAGACAGGGGGAAGGCGATGATAGAAGGTGGATAGTGGAGCAGATAGGTGGAGAAAAGACAGACAGGTCAAGGAGGCGGAGATGAAGCCAATAAAGCTGAGTGTAGGTAGGGAGTTGGGTTGGGGGTCGGTCAGTGAGGAGGGAGGGGCTGGTAGGTGGGAGGGAAGACGGACAGGTCGAGGAGGCGAGGATGAGATGGGCTGGTCTTGGGATGAGGTCCGGGGTGGGGAGGTTTTGAAGCTGGTAAAGTCCACATTGAGTCCATTGGGCTGCAGGGTTCTCAGATGGAATATGAAGTGCTGTTCCTCCAGCCTTCGGGTGGCATCATTGTGGCACTGGAGGAGGCCTCCTCACTAACCAACCCCCACCCCAACTCCCTACCCACACTTACCTTTACTGGCTTCCTTGACCTGTCCATCTTCTCTCCACTTATCTGCTCCTCTATCCACCTTCTCTCATCGCCTCCGCCTCTCTCCATTTATTTCAAAGCCCCATTTCTGAAGAAGGGTCCAGACCCGAAATGTCAGCTTTCCTGCTCCTCTGATGCTGTCTGGCCTGCTGTGTTTGTCCAGCTCCACACCTTGTTGTCTCAGACTCCAGCATTGGCAGTTCCTACTATCCCTAACAGAATTAAGGTGTTGGGGAAGTTAATTAGAGTCAACATGAAGACATTTGTTATGCGTGTACTGTGAAGGTGCTTGAAAGGTCAAGGAAAGGGAGATCCAAAAAAAGGAATACAATAAATCCTTAAAGAATTTCCAGTAACAACATAGTGCTGGAAAATTCATCAGGTCTGGCAGCACCTGTGGAAAGAGAAAGAATTAATATTTTGAGTCTGAACAGATTCTTCCGCGCTATCTCCACAAATGCAAAACCTTATTTTTGTCGAGCATGTCTGATTTTTATTTTGGATTTCCAACATCAGCAGTATTCTATTTTGCTTTAACAGGCTTCTGCAGCAAAGCCAGGGTCTGGGACTAAATAAACACCTTTTTCAAACATCTATAATACGCATCATTGTTGGACTTACTATTCAACAATAATCCAAACTAGTTATCAAACAGAAATTGAGATAGTTGGCCCAGTTGAATAGGTCCAGATTTTTCTATATAATTAGCTGTCAAGAAGAAACAAGTGTTGGGAGAGGACTGAATTGTAATGCTGACAAAGCATCACTATTGCAATTACATTTACAATGGCATCATCATAGAAACTGTTTTGTTTCTCTTTCCATTTGTTTGTAAAGACAAATATGGTAAAATGCATCACATCAAAATTGATCATTGTTTGCTTGCTTGTAAGGTTACAATCTGTGACATTAATCTTTAAAACAAAGTTGTCATGAACATAGTGTCCCTTTAAGTTTAGGAATAATTTATTAGCATAATGAGTTACTTGATGGGTTTAGGTGTGAGTGGGAATGTAATTA
>JAHRHZ010000087.1:4257827-4290212 GCA_024137785.1 Ginglymostoma cirratum | reverse complement strand
TTGCTCGTATTCCCAGTGGAAGCAAATTAACTCTGTTAAGTTATTTTTTCAGAATGTAATGATATTTAAAGTAAATCAAACCCTTCTCTGGCAAATCTGTCTTTCAAGTAAAAAAATATGAGTGCACACAGTACAGGAACAAAAATTCATTCTCTAGAGGGAATTATAAATTTCAAACCTTCAGTGCTGCCATATACTTTCAAAAGTTGGTAAATATATTTATTATTACTCTATCTCTTCACCAAGCCCCCGCCTCTGACCAAACTGCCTGTTACCCCTCATGATAGCTGTTGCTTTAGATTGGTGTTCACATTTGACCTGTTAAGGAGTACCTTGGGATTCTTTTCTGCATTAAAGGCAGTATTTGGTGCAAGTTGATATTTGATAATTTGGTGGTGATTGTCCAGTGATTTAATGGATGGGGTGTTGGATGTACATGCATAAGTTGTGATGAGCCCATGTACAATTACACTGTGTAACTTTGTTTTCACACATCACCAGCCCATTTTATGTTTGAGTTGTCAATGTTTTTGGACCTGAATCAACTTAATTAACACTATCAGCCAGCTTCTGTTAATTCATCTTGGGTGACGTCAGCAGGGACCGGTGTGGAGAAAGTCAGGACCCTCCTTTCTTCTCTAAGGAGGGATTGATGATTTGAATGGGGAAAAAAATGATAATCAAATCATACTATAAATTTGCAACAGATTAAGTACTGATAATATTTTACTTTGGTTATAAATAAATTGCAAATAATTCTAGACATACATTTTAGTGATACAAAATTGCAGGAAAACATGATCTATGTAAAGGTATTTAACAAATATTTGTATCAAAATGCAAAACACGACACTTAGTTTAGTTGCCATAGATGTCTAGGACCAGAATGCAGAATGCATGCCCTGACCCTTCTAGTTTCAAATTGGCTAGCACATTGGGCATTTAGGAAAGGCACTAGATTTCAATTGATCATACCATAGTGTACTGCACTTTGCTACTCATAGACGTACACGATGCAAGGGGAGGCTGTTAAGCATTATGCACCTGGCTTTCTGGAAAGTACAACAAGTCCAATCTCTTGCTTAGCTGTTCAATAACACTAGTTATATAATTCAGCATAATGCCTTGGTTTTAGTAATGAGGATACTGAATAATTTCAATGTGATTATTATTGAATAAAATCCCAAATATTCCTCAAAGCTCATTTCAAGTCCAATTTAAACCCCTATAATCAAGTCCAGATCACTTAGACTTGAATAATTTTCCAAAAAATCTGAATCTGATACTAACCTAACCAGTTTGAGTTTTACCTTCGTGTACCAATCATTCTCCTTCATCAAAAGCATAATGCAGATGGATTAATTATAGTGTGCTTGAAAGCAATTCGAGAAAACATTTTTTTGCATAAAAAGCTATAAATTTTTAGAAGCTTCTAAACTATTTGTTGTTTTAAACAAGTTATTACACTTCAAGATGGGATAGGTGAATGTTCCAAACAAATACTTTCCATTATGTTTTGGTTTTTATTTTCCATTTTTTAAAATGCTTTTGTCATTTGGTCATAATGTGATTACATCCTGCCTACAGAAGAAGTCTTGAAATGCTAGGACCAGTAAAAGAAGTAACTACACTTTGACATTTACACAACATTTCCATTTAATTGTGGGAAAGCAATTGTTATTGGAAATGGTGACAGCATAAGCATAAGACTTTACAGATATATGCTGGTGAGTCAATCGTGTTATTGTACATGTCAGTGGCGTATTTTTTTCACTTGATGTTGCTGGGATGGTAACATTATGGAAGCAAGATTTGTAGCCTTGTGTCCACATTACCACATGATAGAGATGCTGCATTTTGACGTCAAATCAAGTGTTTCACAAAACTAAGGTGCGCTGTATGATTAAAATAGGAAGTTATCACCTTACTATATTCTACATCATGCCTTAAGTCTACATAGACTCTAATTTGATCCTAATTCTGCCACCACCAACAGCTGTATGAATTTCCCCACTGCACCCCAGCCTCTCAAATCACCCTGCCACCATCTCTGGTGTTTTTGTGACCCAGACCTTTCCAAACCCTTGGGAGCTGAGCCTTCAAGTTATCCAAGACCACCATCTTGAATTTTAAATAAACTGCTTTCCACTTTTTTCTCCTATTTTAAGACTCTCTTTAAAATTCATCACATTGACCAAGCTTGTGGGCATCCCTCCTAAATTTATCCTGGATTGTTGTACATGTCTGATAGCTCAACTGTGAATTACATTGGGACATCTTTCTTCATTAAAAATGTTGTGTAAATCTAAGGTGGTGACAGTTCTTGTGCTGTTGTTCCTTGAGCTTTGGTTCCAGTATGATGATTTTCAAACTATTCACCATGACAGCAGATGGTGGCGGAATTCTTGGCTGCTCCATACAATTCTCAGTGGTGATGGAATAGAAAACATGCACTGGTTGAAGTGCCTTTGCATTTTCTATCTGATGCTCATCAGTGATACCTCTCTCTAAGGATCAATATCACCTGTGTAACAGATGGCCCGACAAATCCTGACCCTTTTATTTAGCTCTCTAACATATAACGTGCGGATGTTATGCCCAAGTCCGGGAAAGACCTCCTTTATTTGTAATATCTTATTTTCTGATGAGAACCTTTAACACAAAACGGGAACTCCACTTTTTGACCGGCAGGATCTTGAACTGGTGGACTTATTTGCTTTAAATAAGAATAAGCTCCTACCAAGATGTTTGTAGCCTCTATTAATGATAAAAATCATTTTCCCATCTTCAAAGGATGCCCATGTGCAAGTGGGTAGACTTCAGCACCACCCGTTTATGATTTGCAGGTATAAAGGCCCAAGTAAACAGCAACCTTTTGTAAAGTAACTAATCAATATTACCCCACAATGCAATCTGCACTACTTAGAGTCATACAGAATAGAAGCAGGCCCTTTGGTCCACCATGTCTATGCTGACCAACAAACACCTACAGTAATCCCATTCACCTGTACTTGGTCCAGAGCCTATGATGCCCTGGCATTTTAAGTGTTCATTCAGAAGTTTCTTAAATGTTGTGAGGGACCTGTCTCCACCACCCTCTCAGGCAGCACATGGCTGTCACTCTCTGGGTGGGGAAATAAAGCTCTTCCCAGATCTGCACTAAACAACTTACTCCTTCATTTAAACTTTTCCCTTGGGGAAAAGATTCTCACAAATCTATTATCTATGCCTCTCATAATTTTGAACGCTTCAATCAGATCCCTTCTCAGCATCCTTTGCTCCAGGGAAAATAAACACAGCTCATCCAGTCTCTCCTCATACATGAAACTTTTCATCCCAGCCAACATCCTGGTGAATGTCTTCTGCACCCTCTCCAGCGGAATTACATCCTCCTGACAGTGTGGCAAACAGAATGACACAGTTATTTTTTCCGCAGCCTAAACAATGATTTATAAAGTTACAACAATACTTCCTTGCTCCTGTATTGTATGCCCCAGCTATTGAAGGCAAGCATCCTGTTTGCCACCTTTACCACCCAGTCTACCTTTGGCACCTTCAAGGATCTCTGGACTTGTACATCAAGGTCCTTTTTGTTCCTCAGTATTCCCTAGGGACTTGCTATTCATTGTGAAAATCCTTACCTTATTAGATTTCCCAAAATGCATCACCTCACACTTATCAGGATTAAATTTTATGTACCGTTGTTATTCCCAAATTTGTACAAGAACAAAGAACAAAAGAGAAGTATGGCACAGGAATAGGCCCTTCGGCCCTCCAGGCCTGTGCCAATCATCATGCCCTGACTAAACTATAAAAACAAACCTTCTGACCTTATTCGGTCTGTATCTCTCTATTCCCTCCCTTTTCATGTAACCTTCCGGATGCCTCTTAAATGTCATCAATGTGCCTGTTTCCATCACCAACTCTGGCAGTGCATTACAGGTACCTACCACTCTGTGTGAAAAACTTTCCTAGCACATCTCCCTTTAAACTTTGCCCTCTCACCTTGAACCTGTGCCCCCTCGTAATTGAAACTTCAATCCGGGGAGAAAAAGCCTCTGACTATCCACTCTATCTATGCCTCTCATGATTTTGTAGACCTCTATCAGGTCATCTCCCAGCGACCATCTCTCCAGTGAAGACTATCTGAGTCTTTTTAAACTTTCCTCATAGCCAGTGCCCTTGAGACTGGGCAACCTCCTGGTGAACCTACTCTGCACTCTCTCCAAAGCTTCCACATCCTTCTGGTAGTGTAGAAACCAAAACTGCACACAATATTCCAAATGCAGCCTAACAAGAGTTTTACATAGCTGCAACATGGTTTGCCAATATTATACTCCATGCCTCAGCTGATGAAGGCAAGCATGCTGTATGCTGCCTTAATCGTTTTGGCCACCTGTGGTGCCACTTTTACAGAACTGTGGACCTGCATGCCCAGTTCTGTTTGTATGTTAATGTTCCTAAGGTTCTGCCATTTACAGTATAATTTACACCTAAATTTAATTCCTCAAAATGCATCACCTCGAATTTGTCTAGATTAAATTCCATCTGCCATTTCCGTACCAAGTCACCAATCTATCTATATCCTGTTGTTATCTTTCTCAATCATTGGCACAATCAGCAGCTCCACCAGTCTTCGTGTCACCTGCAAACTTACTAATCAGACCATCCTCATTTTCCTCCAGACCATTGGTATATACTACAAACAAAAGGACCCAAGACTGATCCCTGTCGATCTCCATTCTGAAAAATACCCTTCTACTGCTACCCTATCTTCTATGACCAAGCCAGTCTTGTATTCATGCACCCAATCCACCCGAAATCTCATGTAATTTTAGTTTTTGTACCAAGCTGCCATGTGGAACTTTATCAAATGCCTTACTAAAGTCCATAAACTACGTCCACAGCTTTTCCCTCATCAATTATCTTCGTTACCTCTCCAAAAAATTCAATCTGATTGGTAAAACATGACCTTCCCCGGACAAAACCATGCTGCCTGTTGCTAAGTAGTCCATTTTCTTCCAAGTGTGCATATATCCTGTCCTTCAGTAACTTCTCCAAGAACTTCCCCAGCTCAGATATTAGACTCACTGGCCTATAATTTTCTGGATTATCCCTGCTTCCTTTCTTAAACAAGAGAATAACATTGGCTAATCTCCAGTCCTCTGGAACGTTGCCTGTGGTCAGAGATTGTGATGATATCTGCTAATGTCCCAGTTATTTCTTCCCTTGCCTTTCACAGTAACCTGGGATAGATCCCATCTGGCCCTGGGGACTTGTCTACCTTAATCCAATTTAGGATACCCAAAACTTGCTCCTTTTTAATATATTCACATTCTCTAGAGTGTTCACACACTCATCCCTGACCTCAAGACCAGTCATGTCCTTCTCCTTGGTGAATACTGATACAAAGTACTCATTAAGGATCTCTTCCACTTCCTGTGGCTCCACGCATAACTTCCCTCCTTTTGCCCTTGATGGGGCCTACACTTTGCCTTGCTACCCTCTTTCTTCCAATTTCTGCATAAAAAGTCTTAGAGTCAACATCAAACTGTAGCCTCAGACCATCTGCCTCACTATCAACAAAACCACAAATTTCATCCAGACCCTGTCTTTAAAATTCACTCCAGTAGCTTGAGTGCAGTATTTAACTTGGCATTTTAATGCAGCATTCAGAACTGCCTCACTGCAGGTGCTTTGTTTCAGATGAGACTTAAAATAAAGTCTCCCCCCCCCCACCCCTCTCCAGTGCAAGGAAAAGATCATGTGGCACCACTCAACAGGCAGTGGAGTGACACTGTGGTCTCCCAGTATCTTTGCTAAATTTAATCTCTTACCTGAAGCCATTTACTTATTGTGTTCCTGAGTGAATAGGTATTTTTCTTTTTATTGCTCAGTTTTGTTCTTGGTACCATTTTTCAGTACGTATTCAACATTGCTTCTTCACTGTTTTAAAATGATGGCTAGTAAATTTGATGACCTAAAAAGAACAAAAAACTGTGGATGCTGGAAATAAACAAAAACAAGTTGCTGGATAAACTCAGCAGGTCTGGCAGCATCTGTGGAGAGAAAGCTGAGTTAATGTTTCTGGTCTAGTGACACTTGTTCAGAACAGCTTTCCTTGGACAGCTGTTCTCGCCATGCTCCGAGATCCGTATTCAGTGCCATGTGTCGTCATATGCACACTTTCAACCCCTCTCTCCATCAGCATTGGGGCTCACGCTGGCTCAGAGCTGCCCTGCCCTCCAGTTCTACTTCATCCTCCAGCTCATTCTACATTCTAACAACAAGCTTTTCTTTTGCTTTCAGGTATTAAGGAACACAAGATGCAACAACTTAGAGATACCCACACACCTCAGGAACCTTTCTCTCCTCCCCTTCCCTATAATTCCATTTCCCTTCCGAACCCTACTTTCTGTCATGTATTTACTAGCCCTTCTGACGTTCTGCTCTGTGATGCTGAAAGTTGATAACATACTAGCTGCTAAACTAAATGGCATTTTTGTAGAAATCTTATCTATGTCTGCATAATATATGCTGTTACAGCAGTGAGGAAGGGTAAATTAACTCTGGTCCATTCAACTTCCTCAACTGACCTCAAAAATGTTTATGCTCTTTTTAGTACCAAGGCTATACCTCTCTCTTAAAAAAAATGTAGTTACTCAGTGTTTACTGTATCAGTAACGAGTCAGTTATAAGGATTTCCTCAGTAAAATGAGGGGTAATTTTATCTACTAATCCCAAGGAAAGTAATGGCTTAGATTTTTCAGTCTTTAGATTGACAGACACTGGACGTATCATGAAAGATGTGAATCCAGACCCAACTGACCGGCTTACATGATTCTAGCTTGGTCACTAGCATGCTGGAAAGCTGCTAAAGTATCCCACAGCTATTCCTGGCATTAGTAACTGAATTAAATTACTAGAATGTGGTGGTTAGTGCTGTAAAGAAAGGGGGCATAGCTTCACTTCCACCAAACTCTCCTATAAATACTGCAAGGAATCAACCAGCATAAAGGTAAACTGTGCATTTGAGGCCTGAGATGTTGGGGGGGGGGTGAATGCACGGTAAAAAGAATAGGCACAAGAGCACCAATCCGATGTAATTGCAGCTCTTGGAGGGTTTAGCTCAACAAAGACTCATTCTTAGGCACAGGTATAAAGTTGAAAAAGGATAGTATGAAAGGATGATGAAAGAAATAAACAGATTGAAGTACTTTGGATGTCCTTGAGATGTATGTTTTAACCTGAAACCATGGATATTTAATTGATGTCTCGTATCCTTAGCAAAAGCAACAGTTGCAAGTGTTCAGTGTCAAAATGTTTCTGTCCAATTTTTGTTGCAATGAAGTGTTTTGTCTTTTGAGGTGCATAGTGAGAGCTTCCTCCAATTCTATATTCACAAATCCAACATACTGCCTCCATTATATTCAAATTAGGCAAGTTGGTTTGCGTACTTGTATGCCTGAGTTTCTTGTTTCCAGGCTTGATCACTTCTGGTGACATCTTCCATCTACAAGATGAGAAATTTACCATATAGGTGTAAATGCAGATAGAAGATGTGTTTCTTTGTGACTTACTGGATGGACTAGTGTGTGTCTTGTTAAAGTACTACTCGCTGTTCAAATGATTTTGTTTGTTCTGTGTTGTTTTATGAAGCTTGGCTAACCTATATGGCTGTCTTGATTGTTGTGGTCATTTTAAGTCAGTGTTTTTCCTTCTTACATGCATTTCGGTCCATGCAAGTCCCTAGTACTAACATCAAATGATGGAATTTGAAAATTGGTATTTCATATTTTATCATAATCATGACAACAATTAGAATATTATATTGCAGTGCTTAATTCTGTTTCAATTCTATGTATCTTGAAGTTGTTGTAGTAAAGTAACGTTGTTGTGGAATATATTCCACATTAAAAATATATAAATTCAAGCAATGAAGAAACTCATGGGAATACAGTCATACATAACTATTGCCAAAGAAAATTCCTTTGTTTCATATGTTCAATTTTTTAGAAGCTTTTGTGAAAGGGTGAGATATCAGCTGATATGCCTTTATTTAGTGCTGCTCTGACACACTAATTTCTTCTATAGAAAGTTAAATGTTGACTTACAATTAAAGGTTGAATTATGGAGCGTTGCATAGGGCCAGAGTTAAACATTGGAGCAGTGGGACGTTTTGTCCAGATGCATTAAAGGACATGATTTTGAATCACCAGTACATCATCAACAGAAGTGTACGGTGCAAACGATTTTTGTTAAAGTGCATTCTAAAAAGAGAAAACCATTCATCTGTATATTCATGAATATGAGTATTTCTCTGTAAGCCAGCATTTATTGCTCATCCCTAGTTCTTCAAAAGAAGGTTGTGGTGAGCTGTTTCCTTGAACCACTGCAGTGCTGTTAGGGAGGGAGTTCCAGGCTCCTAGCAATATAGTTTGAAGTCAGGGTGATATTTACCCTGGAGGAGACCTTTCATGAATAGTATTCCGATGTCCTTGTCCTTCTTTGTCGTAGAGGTTGTTGGTTTGGAAGATGATGTTAGAGGAGCCTTGGTGAGTTTCTGCTTTGCAACTTTATAGATGGTACACCTTGTTGCCATTGTGCATGGATTGTGAAGTGAACAGCAGTCAAGTAGGATGCTTTCTTCTGGATGATATCAAACTTCTTAAGTGTAATTGGACCTGCACCCATCCAGGAAGGCGGAGAACATTATGCCACACTGCTGACTTGTTCCTTTTTAGATGATGGACTGGTAACAGGGAGACAGGTAGTGTTACATAATTCATGGCCTCTGACCTAACCATACCATTTTATGGTGAGTCCAATGCAGTCTTTTGTAAATTATACTCCTCCAGACGTCCTTATTGGAGTAATATAATGCCCTTGAACATAAAGAGAAGGTTAGATTCTCTTTTGTTGGAGATGTGTGGTGGAAATGTTGTTGTTCACTCCATCATCCCAAACCTGGCTGTTGTACAGGTATTGCTACATAGGGATATGTAAGTTCAGTATCTGAAGAGATGTGAATGGTGCTGAACATTGTGCATGCACCAGCAAACATTCCTTCTTCTGACCCTATAATGGAGGAAAGTCCACTGATGAATCAACAAAGATGGCTGGGTCTAGGGCACCACCTTGGGATCTGCTGCAATGAACCATGGTTAATCATGAGATGATTAACCTTCAAATACCACAACCATTTTCCTTTATGCTAGGTATGACTACTACCATGAGATAGATCCCCACCACTAATTCCCATTGACTTCAGTTTTGCTCAGGCCCCTTGATATGCCACTTGATCAAATGCTGCATTGATGTCAAGAGCAGTTGCTCTTATCTCCCGTAGGAATTCTGAAGTCGCTGGCGGGGTCCCAATCATAGGCGTTGCTACGCCAATCAGATGATGCGCCTTGAGGGAATCAGCTGTCTGAGTATTGCAGATGGGTACTATATGAGAGGCTTGTTCTGGCCAGGAAATTTCGACTAATGTCTACCAACTGGTTTATGTCAGATTGCTCAAACAGTTTGCCACTTATCAGTAACTGTCAGGCTGACTATCTGTCTAAACTTTTAATGCTGCAGAGATCTTGAAGGTATTTGCAATGGCCTTCTCCCGATCATGTCACTGGCGCTAAGATTCAACGTGACTGTAGAACACAAAATGCCAGTAATAGCAACCATCCTTTTTATTTACCATTTGGAAAGGAAAATCAGGTGGTTTCTGTAATCTGTGCTTGCCCAGCAGAATCAGTTTAACACTAGTAGAAAGCTGAAAAATCAGCCATTCTTTAACTATTGGATATTCAGCACACTATTTCCTACCCACTGAGAATGATAGACTGCCAGCTAGATTAAAAGTGAGTTAATTTTATTCAATTGTGTCGTTCCAGTGGTAGACATGTCCTGTGTTTTTGGCTGCCATGTTTTCCATTTGTGTTTCATTATCTTATCTGTTTCGATTTGTCGATGCGACTTAACATCTGTCCTCTGTTGGTTGAGAGAGTAACCCTGAGTTGCTAGCTCTCCAACTGGCAGATTAGGGAAACAGAAGGACCGTTACTTATATCTGTGATTAATACTGACAATTAATCTGCAACAGTATTTGGGCTCTTTATTATTAATTCCCACAATACACAGCAAGTGCTAGTAACACATGGCTGGTAGATTACATAACTCCCTATCTTCATATTTTATACGTTAATTGCCAAACCCTTGCAAATATATCTGCTGCCATGCAGAGTTTTTTGGATGAATCTGCTACCATTTTCGTAAATCGTTGTGGATCCTGCATTCCTGCTTTTTGTAATATGCATGCCTTTTTGTGCTCCTTTATAGAGCTTATTCCAGATCTTGTGCAACATATTATGAGACATTAGCCAGGATTTTGCCAACAGTGTGCTTTTTCTATTTTTTTGCTGTTTCCCACACAAGTAGAATTAAATTTCTAAAGTGGCAGCAGTGTGCACACAGCGCATGATCACACGGCAGGGGAAGGTTTTCTTTTGCTGAAATCCACCATCAGCTGCCAATGTACCAGCCAGGGGTGGGTTATAAAAGAGCTTCCTGTCAAACAGGGACTTTTCATTCATGGCTAACTCTCCTATCCAACTTGATTGCCATTACCATGATCTTTTCAGAGCACAAAATGGCAAGGGCTATATAGAACATTGGGTAGGCCACTTTTGGAATACTGCATGCAATTCTGGTCTCCCTGCAATAGGAAGGACATTGTGAAACTTGAAAGGTTTCAGAAAAGATTTACGAGGATGTTGCCAGGGTTGGCGGGTTTGAGCTATAGGGAGAGGCTGAATAGGCTGGAGCTATTTTCCCTAGAGCATCAGAGGTTGAAGGGTAACCTTTATAGAGGTTTTTAAAATCATGAGGGACATGGATAGGGTAAATAGGCAAGGTCTTTTCCCCAGGGTGTGAGAATCCAAAACTAGAGGGCATAGGTTTGAGATGAGAGGGGAAAGATTTAAAAGGGACCTAAAGGGCAACTTTTTCACGCAGAGGGTGGTGCATGTGTGGAGTGAGCTGCCAGAGGAAGTGGTGAAGGCTGATGCAATTACAGCATTTAAGAGGCCTCTGGATGGGTATATGAATACAAAGGATTTGGAGAGATATGGGCCAAGCTGGCAAATGGGACCAGATTTATCTAGGATATCTGGTTGGCATGGATGAGTTGGACCAAAGAGTCTGTTTTCATGCTGTACATCTCTGATTCGATTCTGAGTTTTTCAAAATTAAAATCTCACTTGTAAATATATCTTATTACATTCTTTCTTTTCATTTTCTTCACGTGTATATCATAAATATTTATGACACCAGCTTAGTCAGAGTAAAATGTACTGATACACCTTGTGATTGATACACATCAATTACAAGGACGTTGGAGATCTTTCCTTTATTGTGAAAGAAAACATGTTTTTGTTCACTTTTTATGGAATATCCACATTAATGTCCAGTGTTCATATTATTCTTTTTACTGTCTAGTGTTTTAATTTCACTCTGTGGAACAGACTGAATTTTCAGGGTCTCCCTTCTATGCATTGCAAAGGACATTGTGCAGACGACATCTAAAACATTGCAACCCTGTAAGAACTCTGCCAGCCATTACTCTGAAATGGATACACTTTTGGATAGTACTGATAGTGCCATTTTGACCCCTGATTTTCTTGTCTTGACTGACTAACTCCACCTTCTATCAACCCTGGATCATTCTTCTACCCCTCTAAATCTTCTTCCGCGGCATCTGTCATGATTCACTCTTGTGCTCGTCCTGAGCTTCCATTCATGTCTCTGCTCCCCTACCTTGTACCTTGAGTTAAATAAGGAAAGCCACTGATCTTCCAGCTGCAGAAAGTTGACTGGTGCATTCCAGCTTATAAGCAACTGTGAACCGTGTGCCACGAAATTCTTGTGTATTGACTTTGTATTTTACAGGATTTTACAGCAAACTATCACGTTAGTGAGTATTCATGGCACACATTCATATTACAAGTACAAACTTGCCATAGGGTGACACAATGCTTGATATGCTGCTGACTTTATCTTTGCATCTCAACCTGCAGTTGGAAAATCCCTGTTTTGCATCCCCCTTCTGATGTCACTCTACACACTGTTTCCCAGTTTGTGGGCTCCATAAAACCCACACCTCCCCCTTCCCTTGAAAGAGTGTTCACTCAATTGAAAATGTAAATATCACTAGAATAATCAGAATCTTACACTACCGAAGGAAACCACTTTGCTTGTGCCTTTTTTTTTCAATAGCTGTCCAATTTGTCCAATTCCCATCTTTTCTTCAAAACTCTGCAATTATATCCTTTTGAAATATGTATCTAAATTTTGGCTCCAATGATCAAAGTAATAGTCAGTGCTAACTCTGCTAACTGCTTTTTGCCACAAGGCTGTGTAGATTTCTTCCACGAGCTGCAAGGGAGGTCTACTCAAATGTTCTTCCCTAAAAATGGGAACTGAGGTAAAGTGCCACCCTCACCTCCACATGGTGGATGATGAAGTTGATAGGTAGGCCTGCGCTTCAAGCAGAGAAAATATCTGCTGTTGGCTTTCTCAATCTGGTGAGATGCAGCCTTCACCAAAGCGCAGCTGTAGCTATCTTTGTTTACTAAATTGTCCTGCTTATAGACTTTGGAAGTTAAGAAACGTAAACTAACAAAGCACCTTTGCATCTCCACAGCCTCTATGACAATGTAGCATGCTTTGGGATGGTCACAAACAGATGTCAACAAATAATTTTACATGCTGTTGAAGTTTTCCACCCTGATTCTTTGAGAACAAAATGACAAGATTCCACAGTATATCTTATTTTGGTACTGCTAAAGATTTGTAATACAGAGTGATTATTTGAATTATTTTTTGCTCTGTAACCCATATGAGTAATGTATGTTGGAAATGATTTACACTTTCTCCAGCATTCTTGCCTCAACCAATGATATCTCTTGTTTACTACTGGCTTTCAATTTCTTTCATTTGCAATACAGTGTGCCAGTCAGTTTTCTGCATTTTTCATCCATTAAACATCATCAGATATTTTAATTACAGCCTCAACTTTACTGCTAGTATGAATCCATAGTGTGAACAGTTGTTTCTTTCCTACCCACTAATACAGTGCTTCACAAATCTTCTCTCAATGTAAGAGGCTTGAAAATTGTCCTGAACACTCAGTAAGAGCTGAGAGAGGGGATGTAAGGGCTGAGGGAGGAAAGAACTGAGAGTGTGGGCCTGTTAAAGTGGGAGCACAGCTTGATAAAGTGATTAGAGCTCCATGGCAGCCATTGCTGCCTCAGAGCTCGAGACTACAATATTTCAACTGGTGATACCTCTTCGAGTTCAACTCTCACTTTAGGAAGGCCAGCAGTAAGACATTTTGTTATATTTGCTTCATTTCTTAATCATCCCCTTAATTTGTCTTCTTTATATGTTTATCTTTTGTCTCATTGTACCTAATTTCATTCATCACAGATATCACCCTTATGAATTGTTCCTGTATTTCTAAGGTTAGTTGTCGAAAACTGAACACAGTATTCCAATTGGATTTTAGCCGAATTCTATACAACAGTGGTAACATATCCTCGGGCTTGTGTTCTAAAAACCTCTTGCTTTGAAGCTTTGCTGGCCTGTATTTTCTATTTGTTGATCCATGTTTTGTTACCTTTTCGCAATCTGTGATTTCAAATCGGAACAAAACACACTTTTTCCCTTTTGAAATCATTTTGAGATGGTGTTTGGATATCTTAATCCTTTTCATAAAAGTAAAGGATCGTTCATAGCTTAGCAAAGGATGGTTTGTGTGATTTCGTGGTTTAAGGTGCTTTTCTGCTGTGTAATATGGAATTTTAAGCTAGAGCTATCTTCCTTTCAGGCAGAGAAGATTGCATTGACTCTTAGACAAAGGCCCAGATTTCACTGTGCTGGAAGATATTTTGTCACAGTGGAAATCCCTGAAAGTACCTCCTTCCCCCAAAAAGAAGGCAAAGGGCGTCGCTGTTTACGGCTATTCCCCACTGAACCCCCACTCTCGGCCTTGTTCCACTGGGCCTAATGGCTTCACTTCTCTTTTCTCTCTCCGACACTTTCTCTAGCCCCATTGCCCTTGACATTGCTGCCTCTCTCATTCTCACTGCTGCTTTTATCAGGGGTTGATTTTTCTCCTATGATTGGCAGCTAGTGTGTTCAATCATAAAATCCCTCCCCACCAACCCTCCGAAAAGCATCCCACCCAAACCCACACCCACACTATCCCCTCTAACTCTGAATTTCCCGTGGTCAATCCACCTAGCCTACACATCTTTGGACTGTGGGAGGAAACCGGAGCACCCGGAGGAAACCCACGCAGACACGGGGAGAATGTGCAAACTCCACACAGACAGTCCCCTGAAGGTGGAATCAAACCCAAATCCCTGGTGCTGTGAGGCAGTAGTGCTCACCACTGAACTATCGTGCTGCCCCAACAGGAAGTGTCTGAATGGAGCAATATCTGACAGATTTTTGTTCACTTCCCAGATGGGGACTACCTTTCTATAATCAAGTTTTCCCATGATGGATTTTTGGTGACTTTCAAAGGCAAATTTGCCTAATACTCTTGTGTATTTTGAGCGCCATAAGGGATTCTGTGGATATGATCCCAGGCCATCTTTTTTGGAGAGGGGAGATATCTAGTACATTTATAGGGGATTACTCGGGTACCCAGTCAGCCACCACTTTCATCCATACAAAGCTGTAAGAACATCAAACCTGTTAGACATTGCAACTGCTGAGGTACCTACCCACATCTGCTTGTTCTTTTTACCCAGCTCATTTTCAGTCACACCTTCCTGAGCCTGGGTCTCATTTCATGGTCTGCCCCAGTTGTACCAATTCTCTTTACAGTTTGTCTCTGCTCTTGCTCTTGTTTTCCAGTTAAATCAAAACAATGATGCCCAATGCAGGGCACTTTTCTTAAAGCATTTTTTAAAAACATATCTAACTGTCGCCAAAGGGTTCATTGCTTCCATTCAGTGGATAGTTGGTCACTGTGCATGTAAGAGCCACACTTTGGCATGGGAGCATGAGAATAACCTTTTGAACTTAGCTTTCAAGAAACATTCCCTTATGTAGATCATGTTTCATGGCACAGAGTTGTCATGAACCATGGCGCTTTAAAAACCTGGCTCAACTCCCTTGAAATAGCACAGGAGCAGAACATGCCTATATCTGTATTGGAACTAGGCAAGCGAGGAGTGCCCAGTGTGGGCTTACCATTTGAACCAGCCTAAACTGCTAAAAAGCATTCCCAAAAATCTCACAGCCTGGGAAAGGAGTTGAGAATCCTATCATTGCAACTCAGCCGCTATTTTTAAAGAACTCCTGTTTCAATCTGATTTGCTGAAAATCTGGCCCCATGCAATAGTGGGGAAGAGTTCTTGGGTAAGAATATCATCATGTACCATAAGGTTTAGATGCGTAATACATAAGGGCATGGAATAATCTAAAGTACATTGTCCAAAATGAATGATGTCTAATTTTATTGGGATTAGAAGGGATCTAGTGAGGAAAACCTGGAGTTAAAGTCATATAGGAAATATTGTGAAGAGATGTTTTGGAAACAGGCTAGTTACTCCAAGCAAGGATCAATGTTAGGAGAATCAAACCCAGGTCTCCGTGGGTGATGTGAATTCTAGAGAATATGATGAAACAAAGAAAAAAAGGATGTGAGATGCATGTCAGCTAAATTCAAATGAGAACCAGGCCAACTAAACTGGATTTGGGGGGCAAATGAAGAGGACCATAAAACCTGCTAAGAAAATACAGAAGAAAGTGGTAAATAGTACAAAAGATCATCTATCCCTCCCCACCCCCCACCACACCACACCAGCAAATAATATGGAGTGGGTCATGTTAACAATTGAGAAGGTGATATATGTTTAGACTCGCAGAGCAAAATTTGTTTGTCTTGAATTTTCAGTAATCAGCTGATGACTGAGTTTTTCCATTGTTTTAAGTGACACAAGGAAATACCTGCCTCAGACACTGAATCAAAATTCTGGAGCATACACAAAAGTTGATTATCTTTATACTGTTAGCATTCTCTTACTGACATTCCAATCTTCCTTCATACGCAGCAAATAAAACAAATGTCCTTTCTGTGTTGTGGTCTTCTTCACCACGCCAGTGTTTAAAGAATCAACCTTGTCCCCGATGTCGCTATCTCCTCCTTTTATCAACGTCTGTCCTGCACTGTCTCCTTCCAAGGCCACCTTAGAATCTTTTCATTAACATTGTTGCCAGTTAAACATGTGCATACAAAGATGCTACTGACACTGGTCTCTCAGTTGCTTATGATGTGAATGTATCCTCTATCTCTTACAGTCTAAAACCTAAATTCCCCTCTAACAACTTATTGAATACCTTGCAACAACTTGCCATTTCTGCTTGTACTTTGTTGGGGCGAAAATTGAGTGGAAGCAATACTGGAAAGGCCAACTGTGTTTTGAGTGGATCAGTCACTTTATCCAGATGGCTTGCTTGCCAGGTTATGAATGGAAATTGGCATGGAGACAATGAAAGACAAGGGATTAATCTGCCTGTATTTTGGGAAGAGTGGAAAAATACCACATGATGCAGAGTGGCAAGTGGGAAACCCCAATCAGACAATATGCCATCAGATATAGGAGCAGAATTAGGCCATTTGGCTCATCAAGTCAGTTCAACCATTTGAGAGAGTAAAAACTGCTGATGCTGGAGTCAGAGATAACATAGCTTGGAGCTGGAGGAACGCAACAGGCCAGGCAGCATCAGAGGAGTAGGAAGGGTCCTGACCTGAAACGTCAACTTTCCTGCTCCTCTGCTGCTTGGCCTGCTGTGTTCCTCCAGCTCCACACTGTTAGTTCCACCATTTGATGTTGGTATATTTCTCAACAAAATGAATGGTGCAAGGACAGTCCTTGCAGTTATAGAGCAGATTATTTACATCATTGGTAGATAAAAGGTGTTGGAAACAATAATCAGAAAAGAAGTCAACAGGTAGTTGGAACCAATTGAGTTAGTTAAGGATAACCAGCAAGAAGTTGTACAAGACAGATTGTGTTTTACTACTCTAATTGAAAATGTTGATAAAGTAGCAGTGAAGATTGATGAAGGCGATGTAATAAATGTTGTCAATAAGGATTTTAAGAATGTGTTTGAAGTACCACATAAAAGATTGGTTAACACGGGATAGGAGGATCAATGTCAACTTGGATTTTAAAAATTAGCTGAAGAAAACAAATTACAATTTGTAGTGAATAGTTAACTTTTAAATTTGAAGATGGGATATAGTGATGTCTCTCAAGGACCAGTGTTAGGATATTTTATTTATATATATATTTGAACCTCATAATAATGTAAACTTGGATGGGTGACAATAAGGATGATACTAATTGACAGTAACAGTTATAGGATATGGGCTAGCAGAATAGACAGACAAGTGACAGATGGAATTTAATAAAGAAAAGTGAGTGGTACATTTGGCATCAGCCTTCGGGAGAGGCAAAATAGATTTAATGGTACTGTTCTGAAAAGTGGATAATGAAAGGAAGATAGGAACGCATGTGCATGGATTTTATAAAATGGCAGGACATATTGAAGATTTTTTTTTGTTTTTTTCATGTGCATGCTGTTGGCAAAGCTCGCCTTTGTTACCCATCTCTAATTATTCTTAAATAGGTGATAGCCTACCACTGCAGTCCATCTGATGCACTTCTCACTGTAGTGCTACTCTGAAGTATATTCATAATTTTGATCCAGTGACAGTGAAGGACCAGCAATATAGTGCAAAGTCAGGAAGGTGTGTGCCTTGGTGTGGAATCTGGTCTGTGGTGTCCCAGAGATAATAGGAACTGCAGATGCTGGAGAATCCGAGATAACAAGGTGTAGAGCTGGATGAACACAGCAGTCCAAGCAGCATCATAGGAGCAGGAAAGCTTGTCCCCATACATCTGGTATGCTCCACATCCTCAGTTATACAGGTCAATGAGTTGCCGCTTTGCATTTTGTAGATATGTATTCATGCCGCTCTATTATTTGTGGAGGGAAGTGAATGCTTTAAGTTTTGGAATGGGATGTCAATCAAGTGGCTGCTTTGCCTTAGACAATGCCAAACTGCTAATGTTATTGAGCTGCAATTATCAAGGCAAATGGAAAGTATTCCATCACTTCTGATTTGCCTTGCAAATCAGGAATTAAATTACTCACCTCAGAATTCCCAGCCTCTGACCAATCCTTGTAGCCATCGTATTTATATGACTTGTGTAGTTCACTTTATAGTCAATGGGGAAACCTCCCCCCCCACCCCCCAACCCAACAAAAAGTTTGTTAATGGGGGATTCAGCAATGATAATGTTATTACATGTGAGATTAACTCTAGTTGGAGATGGTCGTTGTCTGGACTTGTGTAGCACAAATTCAAGTTACCACATATCAGCCCAAGCCTGCTTCATGTTGACAAACTGTTTCAATATATGAGATGTTGCAAAAAGAGCTGAACACTCCAGCAAACCTCATCACTTCTGATATTATGATGGAAGCAACTAAAGATGGTTGGGCCTAGGTCATTATCCTGAGGAAGTCCTGCATAAATTTCCCAAGATTGAGATGATTGATCTCCAATAACTGTGAACATCTTTCTTTGTGCTTAGTATACCTTTTAACTGTCAGTTTTCTCCATGATTTCCATTAACTCTAGTTTTGCTAGGATTCTTTGACTCAAGCTCAGTCACAAACCTTGATGTCACACTTACCTCACATCTGGAATTCAGCTCAAAGGTCCATGTTTGGACCAAGCCTATACTGAGGTCAGGAGCTGTGTGGCCCAGGCAGACCCCAAAATTTGAGCCAATGAGCAGGTCTTTACTGTGGAAGTGTCACTTGATGGCAATATTGCTGTCACCTTCTAGCATTTTGTTGCTGATCAGATTAGTTGTGATCTAATTGAATGGTGAAGCAGAGTTGTGCAGCTGATTGTCTTAACTATTGTTTTCACAAGTCAATTTTGCTCTCATAATTTTTCTCTGAAATACTTTGGCACATAAATGGTGACGTACAAATGCACGTAATGCAAATATAAGTGGCATGTACTAGTTACCTGTCTTCACATTGATGTATTGCTGGGAAGGTTTACAGGATACACATAGAACAAAAGATTAATTTCATATTGATGAAAATACAATAAGCACTGCTTGACAATATATTTTGTGCCATTTGGGATAAACTGGATTCAGCTGCCATGCTTGTCTTGTTTGTCAGTGTCCAGGTTTACTCATGAAAGATAGCATTATTATTGTTTAGAAATTACGTTTATCCATCCCTTCAATATGTCATTGCTTAATGGCTAATGTACATATTTGTGGAACTATTGGGTTCCAACGAAACATCAAATTGTGTTTTGCTCATTTAAGAGTTCACAGGTAATGTTTTTGAAAAATATGTTCACAGGATGTGAACGTCACTAGCTAGGCCAATGTTTATTAAAATTGGCTGAAGACTGGCATTTGTGATGCTAGGGATCTCTGGAGCACTTAACACTCAGCACTTCTGGCTGAAATATGTTATGAATGTTTCCGTATGGGGATATCTACGACAAAGACAAAATACTGTACATACTGGAAGTCTGAAACCGGCACAGAGAAACTCAAAGCATCTGGCACTATCTGCAGAAAGAGAAATACAGTTCATGTTTCAAGTCCAATGTAAGTTTTTTTTTCAGGACAAATCTTAGAGGACTTGGAATTTTAAGTCTGTTTATCTCTCCATATATGCTGCCAGACTCCTGCAATGAGTTGTTTAATTGTCCACCACCATTCACAACTGGATGTGGCAGGAGTGAAGAGCTGAGAATTGATCTGTTGGCTGTGGAATCGCTTAGCTCTGTTTATCTGTTGCTGTTTCTGCTGTTTGGCATGCAGGTAGTCATGTTTGGTAGCTTCACAAGGTTGACACATCATTCTTTAAGTATGCCAGATGTTGCTCCTGTACTCTTCTTTGAACAAGGGTTGATCTCCTGGCTTGATGGTAGTGGTTGATTCGGGAATATGCTGGATCATGAGGTTGCACATTGCGTTGGAGTACAATTCTGCTGTTGATGGCCCACTCACCTTGATGATCCTCATGTTGGTCAGAATATTGTTTGAGTTGTCTCCGCAGATTCTTCCATTGGTTTGCAAAAGACACAAGATGCCTGATTCACTTATAAAAGGTCTCTGTCTTATCAGTTAAGAGTCACAATTTATGAAAACTGCTGATGGAAAAGTAAATTATTTCTCTTCAAGTTTAAAGTGAGAATAGAGAGACAGCTCCTGAGCTTGAGGTGAAAATACTTCTGTCTCTGGGACACCGGACCCAAAACGTTAACTCTGTTTTTCCTTCACAGATGCTGCCAGACCTGCTGAGCTTTACCAGCAACTTTGTTTTTGTTCCTGATTTACAGCATCTGCAGTTCTTTCATTTTTTATTTAGTATTTAACTCACTGCCACATCTTTTCCAGGCATGCCCACCTTGAAGAAGTTTTGCTCTTCTCTTCAACGGGATTTCCGTTCCAATCTTTCTCCTTGTCCACTGACACTAATTTCACTGTCACCCTGTTGTATGACCAAATATTTGCTGAAACTGGTTTCCACAGCCATATCACATTCCTCAGTGACTGCCTCCAGCTCATATTCACCCCACTTAGATGCCAACTGAAGTTTCATCCCTCATGTTTTGAATCCTCCCAGGATCTCAGATACCTCTGTGTTCAACGTTCCACAGTCAGCTGCTCGTGTCGCATCCTGAGATCTACTCTCAGTGCCATGTGGCGCCACATGCACACTCTCAACCTTTCTCTCCAACAGCATTGCATCACACTGGCTCAGGGCTGCACCAATCTGCAGTTCTACTTCATCCTCCGCCTCATTCGTCGTGCTAACAAGAAACTTTTTTTCTTTTCCTTTCAGGCATCGAGGCCCACAAGATGCAACAACTCAAAGGTACCCATGAGCCTCTGGAGCCTTCCTCTCCTCCCCTTCCCTCTGATTCCATCCCCTCCCCCAACCCCACCTCCTGTCGTAAGATAACAAGGTGTAGAGCTGGATGAACACAGCAGGCCAGGCAGCATCAGAGGAGCAGGAAAGCTGACGTTTCGGGTCTGGACTCTCCTGTCGGGTGTTCACCATCTCTCCTAACCTTCTGCTCTCCAATGCTGAACATTCTGTACGCAGCAAAGGCCTCAGCTTTATTCCTCTGCATCCCCAGCTAAACAAATTTTGGGCACAACATAACGCCGAACTCTTGTTCCACCATCTTCGCCTCTGTGCTCATTTCTTTGGACAACAGTCCTCTCCCTGTCCTGCAGACCCCTTTGCCCAGTTCCAATACTCTCCCTCCCACCTGGACCCCTCCCTCCGGCCTTTTACCTGCACTCGATCTGTTCATTTGAGAACTGTCGACGTGACATTAGTCGCCTCAATTTCTCCATCCCTTTCATCAAATCCAACCTATCTCCCTCCAAACTAACTGCACTCTGTCCTCTCAGATCTAACCCTGACTTTGTTATTAAGCCTGCCAATAAGGGTGGTGCTGTTGTAGTCTGGCAGACTAACCTCTACCTTGCAGAGGCTGAGCGCCTGCTCTGATACCTCATCCTACGTTCCCCTGGACCATGACCCCACCATGACACATCAGACCATTGCATCTACTATGGTAACTGATCTCATTTCATCCAGTGATCTCTCACCCACTCTGCCTCCAAATTGATAGTGCCCCAGCCCCTCACAGCTTGTTTCTACCTCCTCCCAAAAATCCACAAACAGGACTGTCCGGGCAGACCCATTGTTTCAGCCTGCCCCACAGAACTCATCTCTTCCTACCTTGACTCAGTCTTCTCTCCCCTGGTCCAATCCCTACCCACATACATCCATGATTCCTCTGATGCCTTACGCCAGTTTCAAAACTTCCAGTTTGCCGGTTCCAGCCACTACCTCTTTACCATGGACATGCAATCCCTTTACACGTCCGTTTCCCATTAGGAGGTTCTTCGGGCTACCCACTTCTTTCTGGAGCAAAGACCTGAACCATCCTCACCCATCCCCACTATCCTCATCTGCTTCGCCAATCTAGTTCTCGTCCTCACCCACAACAACTTCTATTTTAACTCCTCTCATTTTCTTCAGGTAAGAGGGGTGGTCATGGGTACCCACCGGAGCCCGAGTTATTCCTATCTCTTCATGGGGTACGTGGAACATGCCTTGTTCCAGTCCTATTCCGGCCCCAACCCACGACTCCTTCTCCGATACATCAATGATATCATTGTTGCTGTTTCCCTCTCTTGACCGGAATTGGAACACTTCATCAATTTCACCTCCAATTTCCACCCTGGACTCACTTTCACCTGGTCTATGCTGACCCTTCCCTTCCCTTCCGCGACATTTCTGTTTCTGGGCATATACTGGCCACTAATATCCATTACAAACCCACTGACTCCCACAGCTGCCTGGACTATACGTGCTCCCACTCACTTCCTGTAAAGACTCCATTCCATTCTCTCAGTTCTTCCGTCTCCGTCATATATGTTCAGATGAAGCTAACTTCGACAAGGGAGCCTCCAAAATGTCCACCTTCTTCCTCAACTGAGGATTGTCCAGCTCCGTGGTCAACAGAGCCCTCAACCAGGCCCAAGCCCATCTCCCGCATTTCCACCCTCAACCCTTCTCTTCCCTCCCGCAACAGCGATAGGGTTCTCCTTGTCCTTACCTACCATTCTACCAGCATCCACATCCAGAAGATCATCAGGCGCCATTTCTGCCACCTCCAGCAAGATGCCACCACCAGACATATTCCCCTCCCCTCCCTTGTCTGCCTTCTGCAGGGACAGTTTCCTCCGGGACACCCTGGTCCACAATTCCTTCACCCGCAACACCTCCCCATAGCCCTACGGCACCTTCCCCTGGAACCGGCGAAGGTGCAACACCTGCCCATTTACCTCTTCCCTCCCCAGTATCTAAGGGCCCAAAAATACCTTCCAGGTGAAGCAACACTTCACCTGCACTTCCCAGAATCTAGTCTACTGCGTTCGCTGCTCACAATGTGGTCTGCTCTACGTTTGGGAAACAAAGTGTAGACTGGGTGACCGCTTCGCAGAAGATCTACGTTCTGCTCGCAAAAAAGACCCTGAACTACCAGTTGCCTACCACTTTAACGCACTACTCTGTTCCCTGACCAACATTTCTGTCTCTGGCTTGCTGCAGTGTTCTAGCAAAGCTCAACGCAAGCTGGAGGAACAACACCACCTCATTTTCTGCTTGGGGACCCTGCAGCCCTCCGGAATCAATATCGAGTTCAATTATTTTAGGGCCTAAACTCTCTTATGTCCCAGCCCCCTACCCTACACACCAGGCTTTGTTACCACATAGCCTGCCATTACACACTACCTGTTATAAGTCACTAATAGTCCCCATTAATAACTATTCACCCTTCCAGCCTGATCGTTATCAACTTTTTGTCTGTCCAACTGCTCTTCTCTCTCTTTAGGCTCTATCCTATCGTTCACTCCCTACCCCATCCCCCTCCCCCTTTTTTCTGTATATAAACTGACATTTTCCCAGCCACCATCAGTTCTGAGGAAGGGTCACCAGTCCCAAAACATTAACTTTGTTTTTTCTTTCACAGATGATGCCAGACCTGATGAGCTTTACCAGCAACCTTGTTCTGTTCCTGATTTACAGCATCCACAGTTCTTTCGCTTTTTAATACTTCTGTCTTTATCTTGTTCTAAACACTAGGCTATTCAGTTACCTGAGAACCAATCAAATGGCTATTGGTAGGCAAAACTATTTTGACATCGATAACTGGTCACTAGAACATAGATCAATCAACTTGTTCCCACCTAGTTGCATCTTTACATAGAGCCCCTTGGCTCTAGTTCATCTGCAACCCAAACCTCAATTACTGCTTGTTCAAAAAGCCATTTCTACAATGCTTGCCGTGAGTATCAAGTTATTGACATCCAAAACACACAACAATCCTTTAGAACACTGATTTCAAAACTGTTCTTTTTCATTTTAGTCCACAGTTTTAAAGGAAAACACAAATAGAAAGACATAGTCTTTACACAAAAAAAAAGCAAAGGTAATACAGCTGTTGGTTAAATATAATGTCCAAAGAATAAGAATGACAGTGGGACCATTGAGATTTAGTGGAATGAAGAATGATACTGACTCAATTGGTGGGATATGGAGGTTTGGGCACCCTTGCAGGAATGGCTCCTGTATTCTCCTTCTCGGGCTAGGATTCTGTCCTTGTAGGACGTGAGGACTCCAGTGTCAAGCAACACTCCACCCTTCTGGGCACTTTCTGCTTTGTATGTGCATCTTCACCTGTAATGAGAGGAAGGGAGGAATTGAGTGGGACGAAAGTGGGTGGCACAGATTTTAGTCCTGGTGCAAATGGACAGAAGGTGGTCAGGTTTCCCAAGTGGGCACGCAGTGCCAGTGGTATAAGAGGTTGAATGGGGTGTTGGTATGAGACCAGCTTAGGGACAATGTTGCAGGCAAGAGTGAGAGTTGTAGAACATGAGAGAAGAGAGAGAGTGAGTGTGAAGTAGCAGAGAGAAGAGTGTGGTACTTACCCTGATACAACAGAGAAGGTTATTGACCTTCTTAGAGCACGATTGGCCATTCCTCTGCACCATGGAGACAGCACTAATACAAGTCTTGACCTTGGACCAGGTTTCAAGGGTCTAGTTGCAATGCCTCCTCTGTTGATTCTCTGGAAAGAAGACCTTCCTTTGTATGACCTTTTAACCAGGACCGTCCAGGTTTGTGGAGTATTGAGATGCCATCTTGCCCTTCTGCAAGATTTTCTGGAAATGTTCTTGGCTAAGGAGGGCAGGGGAAATGCTAGTAAAAACTGAAAGAACTGCGGATGCTATTATTGAAAATGCTAGTGCTCATCCAGGTGCACAGTGACCTTTTAGAGGTGGCACGGGATGCAAGAGTTTTCAGTCTTTCATTGGAAATCCGCTGCGTGGCGAGTTGTTCTGGGACTGGCATATAGTAAAATGAGACTAGAATCAAACATGAGGACTGCCATCGAGGCAGGTTAGGTAATTAATGAGGGAAGTTTGGTAAGACAAGATGAGAAAACCCAATAGGTCTTGTGATGAAAAACTTGACCAAACAAAAACTCAATGTAAGTCGCAATTGGCCACAAAATGTTATGATTCTGCCCAATTTAAATAACCATGGCCCCAGTAGTGACCTCTGTGGCACTCCACTAGTTACAGGTTGCCATCCTGAGAATGATACCGCCCCCATCCCAAATCTGTCTTTTAGTAGTTAGCCAATCCTCTATCCACGCCAATGTATTAACGTTGCTGATTAGCTGTATGTACGGTATCTGAATCAAATTTTGTCTGTCTTCACTCTGAGAATAAAACAACCCAGAAATAATTGTGAACACTGAAGTGGAAAGGGTGGAGGAAATGAAAATAATTACAGCCACCCAGGTTAGGGAGTAAGAAGATTATTAGAACTGAAAGCTAACCAGTTCCCACATCCTGATGGACTTCGTCCCAGGGTACTAAAAGAAATAAGAACCAAAAGAACAGCGGATGCTGTAAATCAAGAACAAAAACAAAGTTGCTGGAAAAGCTCAGCAGGTCTGGCAGCATCTGTGAAGGAGAAAACAGAGTTAACGTTTCAGGTCCGGTGACCCTTCCTCAGAACCCAGACCCGAAACGTTTTGGGGCACAGGATCTGAAACGTTAACTCTGTTTTCTCCTTCACAGATGCTGCCAGACCTGCTGAGCTTTTCCAGCAACTTTGTTTTTGTAATAAAAGAAATGTTGATTTAATGTGAAACTTTAAAGAAGGGACAAGAAGTTTTTTAACATAATGTAAAGTTTTGTAAGAATCACTCTTTACCAACACACAACTGTTGTGATGGGTTTTCTTATTTATATATCATTTAAAGTGGGTGACTGGGCCTGGAATTGCTATGCTTTGACCAGGAGAAGGGTGAGAGTTTTGGGGCCCTAGGGGTTATTTGGGGTGCATATGGAGAAATGAAGGGCCATGTTTGGATGACATAGCTTGGCTTGGGGTCTTGACTGGCCTTGAGAGTTATTTGGAGGCTATGAGGTTTATGACCTGCAGGAAATTGCTGGTTTTCATTGTAGCTGAGTCAAAGGCCCGCAGCATCTATAAGGAAAGTGCCTGGCTCCACAGCTACCAGCTCCTGTTGCTGCCTTTGCATTCTTTCGAAGATCAACTGGCTCAATTCCAGCCAGTACCTGCCCTCCCCCGCTCCTTGTGGCTCCAAGTTGATGTTTCCAGAATGGGTTTGTGAAGCTGGGAGTTTTCCCAACTCCTGTTATCTGTTCTCCTGAACATATTTTAAAAGTTCTTCTCCTTGCTTACCCTCAGCTGTAACATTTTCGCAATCGATACTTGGATAATTAAACTCCTCCAAACCCACCACCAGTTTTTGCACATCTGATATCCCTGTAGATTTGCTTCTCTTTTTCTCTCTGTCACTTAACTATCAGCCTTAGCTTTTCTTTCTGTTTCTACTTCAAAACATTTAGTATGGTTGATCAAGCATGACCTTCCCTTTTGAAATGTATGCTGGTTACCCTTTGTTTTGAAGTCTCTGGATGTTTTTCTGTTTTCTTTTGTCTTAAGTATGCCACTAATTTTCTGAATTGAATTGAAACAATTATTGTCGTGTGTATTCAATGTAAAAACACAGTGAGAAGTGTGTACCTTCACCATACCTACATGGCACCTTTCACATTAACTTAGAATAAAATTAAAAAAAAACATAAGATAGTCCAACCTTACTTTCCACTGCCTCAGTCCTGCTTCGGACTTTCTGGCACTTGTCATTGCCTCTGCCAGGCCCTATGCCTGGCTTTCCGGCCCTTGCCAGGCCCCATACCAGGCTTTCCAGCCACTGTCAAGTGGATGATCCATCTCAGCCCCCTTGAATAGTTCCCAGCACTACAGATGCCAGTCTTCAGCCAACTCAATTCAGGCCATGTGATATCAAGAAACAGTTAGAGGCATTAGATACCGCAAAGCCTTTGGGTCCTGGCTACATTCCAGCAATTGTACTGAAGACCTCCACTCTAGAACTTGCCATTCCCCTAGGCAAGTTCTTCCAGTACCGTTACAACAATGGTATCTACCTGACAGTGTAGAAAGTTACCCTGGTAAAGAACAGAACAAATCCAACCCAGCCAATTACTGCCCAATTAGCTAACGCTGATGATCAGTAAAGTAATGGAAGGTGTCATCAACAGTGCCAAGAAGCAGCACCTGCTTGGTCACGCCCAGTTTGGGTTCTGCCAAGGTCATTCAACTCAAGACCTCATTCAGACTTGATTCAAACGTGGACAAAAGAGTTGAATTCCAAAGATGAGGTGAGAGTGACAGTCCTTGATATCAAGGCTGTATTTGACTAAGTGTGGCAGCAAGGAGCCTGAGCGAAACTGGAATTAATGGCTATCAGGGCAAGCTGGCACACAGGAAGATGATTATGGTTGTTGGACGTCAGTCATCTCGGCTCCAAGACATCTCTGTGAGAGTTGATGAGGGCAGTGTCCTAGGCCCAACTATCTTCAGCTGCTTCATCAATGACCCTCCCGCTATCATAAAGTCAGAAGTGGAAATGTTCATTGTGCAATTGCACAATGTTCAGCAGCATTCACATTTCCTCAGATACTGAGGCAGTCCATGTTCAAACACAAAAAGCTCTGGATATTCAACAATATCCGGGCTTGGGCTGACAAGTAGCAAGTAACATTCATGCTACACAAATGCCAAGCGATGACTATTTCCATTTAGAGAAAATCTAACCACTGGCCCTTGACATTCAAAGGTTTTACTATCACTGAATTCCCCCACTATCAACATCCTGGGGATTATCATTGACCAGAAACTAAACAGCACTCACCATATAAGCATAGTGGCTACAAGGGCAGGTCAGATACTGGGAATACTATAGCAAGTAACTCACCTTCCAACTCCCCAAAACCTGTCTACTATCTACAAGACACAAGCTGGGGTGTGATGGAAAACTCCCCACTTGCCTGGATGAGTGCAGCTCCAATAATTCTTAAGATCCATTTCAAAGCAGCCCGCTTGATTGGCACCACATCCACTCTCACAACCACTGACACTCAGTATTTGCACCATGTACTATCTACAAGATGCGTTATAGAAATTCACTAAAATCCTTAAATTGCACTTTCCAAAGCCATGACCACTCCCATCTAGAAGGACAAGGGCAACAAATCATGAGAACACCACCAGCAAGTTCCCCTCCAAGCCACTCCACATCCTGACTTGGAAATAGAGCCATATAGCACGGAAACAGACCCTTTGGTCCAACCACTCCCTTCCTGTTCCTTCAGTGTTGTTGGGTCAAAATCCTGAAATTCCCTTCCTAAGGCCTCCGAGTCCTACAGCACGTAGACTGCAGCGGTTCAAGAAGATGAGTCACCACCACCTTCTCAAGAGCAACTAGGGATGGGTGATAAATCCTGGCCCAGCCAGCAATGCCCACATTACATGAGTGAAAAAACAGAAAATAAGGTGCTGAATAGTTGATGGTTTTTGTTGTCATAACATCACTGTCACTCTGTTGGGAAAGAGGCTCACCACTTGAACTGATGTGCAGGAGAACAGATTTCAGAAGACTCCTTGAACTGTCTACAAAGCGACACACAAATTGGTATCCAAAGTCTGGATGTAACATAGACTCCTAATGGGAAGGCCTGGCTGCAGCATCTCAGGAGGTAGCCACATTCTGTGAGATAGACTGTGGAGTTCGGACAGAAGTAGCTGTATAGAGACTTTATTTAGATTGATCAGATTGGATAGACATATCCAATGCTCACTGCTACAAAGTGCAGACATTTTGAGTGCTTCCTGCTGTATCTGAGTCAGGCTATCAATACCATGTACTCATCCGTCACTCTTACTTCATGCTGAACACCTTGGATTTCCAAGGATTACATGAGTTTAGAGAGGGCAAAAGGGAAGGAAATGCAGGAAAGATGCAAGTTTGGAAGAGGGAGGTTTTCGGTTGAGCAAGAGAAAGGAAGGGAAGTCTAGAGGCAGCTGATTGGATGGCCTGATTCTTAGTGACAATGAATTGCTTGAGCTTCTGGTAATTGTTGATGGTGAGGCTGGAGGGAAAGAGCTTTCAGACAGCAGTTTTCAGTTGTGGAAAGAAGCCAGGCTCATCTTTGCATTCCAGGGTAAGCAACTTTGGCAGATGCATGTAGGACCAATGATGTTTAATAAGCTTTGGTCTTCCATCCAGCTGCCAATGATGTTCACTATGGTTCAACCAGATCTGGAAGATAAAATGAGTTTCCTGCCATATCAGTTTATAGTCTGTGCTGTCTGAAGTTGAGAAGGGATGAGGCTGTCCCATAAATGGCCAGAATGAAACTTGTGACGAAACATATGGTCAATAAATCTGGAATATCTCTCACATTCCACCCTGGCTGTCAGTTCCACCTGTATTCATAAAATTCACCTTTACATGCTGTTTTTGCAAAGTGGAATTTTGTACTGTTCAGTTAATGATGATTGCACTAAACAGCAAAACCTTATCTCTTTAAGCAGCAATAAGCGTTTTCGACAGGATCAGCATGGAACGTGTTTCTGTTTGAGTTGCAGAAGCAACTGAAAGAGTGAAGGGCAGTTTGAAACAAAAGCAGAAATTCAGAAACCCTTTTCGGAGAAGGGTCACATTGGACCCGAAAAGTTAACTCTGCTTTCTGTCAACATGTGCTTCCAGACCTGCTGGGTTTCTCCAATTTCTGTTTTTGTTTCAGATCTTCAACATCCGCAGTCTTTTTTTTTTAATTTTGAAGGACAGCTTGATATTGGTGTTACACTTTAGCAGAGGTTAGGTTTTAAAAAAAGCTTTCCCATTCAGTTTATTAAAAAAGAACTGAATGGCCCTGGTGCAACCCAAACAAAGTGGAACTGAATGCCTTATTCTTTTGCAACTGCCAGTTGAGCACTGCTGATGACGCTTCTACTTTGCTAATCAAGAGTAGGCTCTTAGGGTGGTAACTGGCCAGATTAAAGACCTGCCTTTTGTGCACAGGACATATCTGGGCAATTTTCCACATTGTTGGCCGGTTACTCATGCATTTGCTGAACTGAAACAGCTTAGCTTGGGGGTGGTTAGGTCTGATGCACAAGTCTTCAGTACTTTTGCTAGATTGTCATCAGGACCCATCGCCTTTCCAGTATCCAGTGGCTTCTGCTGGTCCTTGATAATGTGGAGCGAATTAAATTGGCTGAAGAATGCCGCCTAAGATGGCAACTCCAGGAAGAGGCTGAAGTAGCGCATCCGCTGCCTTTGTCACTGGTGCTTCGGCAAATGCCGATTTCTCAGCAACTTTCATTCCTTGTTTTAGACTTTGTAGCAGCGTTGATAAATCTGAATGGTTTGTTAGGTCATATCAGAGAGCAGTTAAGAATACACCACATTGCTGCATGTCTGGAACCACTTGGGGGTCAGACGAGGTAAGTGTGGCAGAATTCCTTTTCATACAGAATTTTCGTGAACCAGATTTTACAACAATCATAACTTAGTTACCAGACGTTTTTATTGAATCCAAATTCCACCATCTGCTGTGGTCGGATTTGAACTCTTATCCTGAGAGGTTCAGCCTAAGGATCTGGGTTACCAATTCAATGATAATCCCACAACACCACTGCTTGCAGAGAGACTGACTCTCACTGTCAATAAAGTTATGGTCTCATCCTGCCAAAATTGGCATTGTTGGTGCTCACTTCAGCATTTGCCTGTCTAACCCTAACCCTAACCCTAACCCTATCTCTTGTGTTCTAAATTTGCTTATATTTCATAATGAAACAAATATTTAATCTCTAAATTTTGTGATAAAATGTTCACCAGCAAGCTTATTGCTGAGTTCATACAAGCTTTCCACCTGCAGTCTGCCAGGCATTTCATTAACCATGGAATTGTGCTGGCATTCAGGACAAGCATTCTGTCACTTATATTTCCTGGCTGCCATGCATTATGCCAATGAATCTCTAACTGTGTTTCCATGTAAAAATATGCCATCCTCAGCTGTGACATTCAAGGCAATGTGTTGTGTAGCTACAGCTGTTGTGCAATTTAAAAATCATTGCCTACAATTGGCAAATTTCAAAATTGTAAATATCCATGCTGTTCATGTGGCACCGGTCCATCAACTATGAATAAAATGTTAACTATTTGGGTCCTGTGCAAAACGAGGAAAATTTCAAAATCATCTTTTAAAAAGAAAACTACCAGTTCAGGGAGTTAAAAATAAAATCATAATGCACAGCAAGTCAATGATCTGAATGATATTTAATGTTAAAGGCTCTATTAATTTATATAGAATCATCAAATCCCTATTGTGTGGAAGCAGGCCATTCAGCCCATATCAACCCTCCAAAACACATCCCATCCTAGATACTATGGGCAATTTAGCATGGCCAATCCCAACAACCAGCACATCTTTGGATTGTGGGAGGAAACCAGAGCACCTGGACGAAACCCACACAGACACAGGGAGAATGAGCAAACTCCACACAAACAGTCACCCAAGGGTGGAATTGAACCCAGGTCCCTGGTGCTGTGAGGCAGCAGTGCTAACCAATGAGCCACCATGCCACACCATTTGGAGGAAGAGCATTGGTTGAGAAACCCAGAATTAAGGATTTCCTGAAGCTAGAGAATTAAATTGCAATGCCTATTTTAAATATTTGACCAAGTTTCTCAACTGGCCAGATTGACAAGCTCCCTGTCAGACAAGAAAGGAGCACAAAGCCACAGCCAAGGAGCAGTGAACAAGCAGAGAGGGACGGAAACATAAAGGGGTTGATGATGATCGGTCAGTACAGATCGTGGTCACTAGGAAAGGAGAGATGTGGTGTGGAGTTGGTGAATGCAACAGTGTGTTCCGTCTACAAGATTCAACTGGTTAGTTAAAGAGGAAACATTGTTTTCTCTTCTGAACCCAAAAATAATACAGGTAAATGCAACTTAATCTATGGACAATGTTTCCTCATCTCCTTTTACCTGACAGATTTCCTGGGTCCCAATAACCTGGCTTATATGGGCTAAAAATAAGTAGTATGTAGAAATGGAGGCCCACAGTCTTCATGAAGGATTTTTTTCGCAATTGATCCATTTCGTGATTGGCGACCCACTCTGCTGCCATTAAAACCAGTGATAGGAGCGTGTGATCAGTTTAACATTTTTTTAGAAACAAAAGCAGATGTTGCTGGAAAAGGTCAGCAGGTCTGGCAGCATCTGTGGAGAGAAATCAGAGTTAACATTTCGGGTCTGGT